>JAOEHY010037704.1:25661-35960 GCA_025447955.1 Psilopsiagon aurifrons | reverse complement strand
TCTATTCTATTTTTTTTTTTTTTTTTTTTTTTAGAAAAGGGACATTAATGGAAAGAAATAAAAATAAATAAATGAATTAAAAAAAGGAGCTGCTATGCTGCTTTTCAGGTGGGTGATGGTAAACACACAGGCTAGCTTTGTTTGAGTTGGATAGAAAGGACACAAGGTTTTAAACCAAGGAAATGAGTAATTCAACATGACCAGGAAAATGGATACTTTGATATATACTTAATTCTGTTTTATGGTACTTTATAATGCATAATCAAATTCCACAACAGTAAATGTGGATTAAGCCAATGGTGAAAACAGATTGTTAATGAAAATATAATAGGTTTATGCTCATTTCCCAGGAGATTACTCCTTCACTGTACAACAGCTTATAAATTTATAGTGATCTAAAGTGAAATTACATTTCTTGGAATTTTCAAAGCCAACAATGGTATTCAGCCCCAGATTTAAAGGAAACCATTAGTCTTGGTCTGTCATGTGCATCAAGGTTTAGAAGGCAGCACACTGTTACATCACTGAACCTCTGCCAGATATCCCAAAAGGAAAGCATACATCTGGCCTGCAACTTTGCCAGCTACACTGTCAAGTCTGCGGCCCGGGCAGATACAGTAAAAAGCGCACGCTGAATACCTTTGCTCATGCTGCAGAGGTGAGAATGTGATGGCAGAATTATGCCGAGGCCCCTACAAATTTCTTCTGGGAAGAATTTCAATTGTAACTGACCATGACCATGACCCCAATCCCACATCAAGGCTTTGCTGGTACTCAGGAGTGAGGCTACACATTTCTTAGTGTAGGGTTGGACTCCAAATACAAATTGAAATTTGCTCTGTCTTCCTATGTATCCCGTATGTTTGAACCATATTGTCAGCATCTGTTTAGATGAATCTAGTGAGTCAGGAATTTTCCAATGAAACCGTGTTTTACTAGAAAGACAGCAGTTTATCAAAACTGAAATTTTGTGGCACTGTGCCAGATTTTTTCAAAAAGATTTCAGATCCTTGATAGCTTTCAGTGGGAGAAAAAACCTGTAGCCCTGCATATCTAGTTTGTCACCATCCCATATAATATGCATTCAAAGGTATATCTACCATAGGTCTAACATACTTTTTTATTCCGTAGGCAAGTCCTCATTTTCAGTCTGGAAATTTTATTTAATTGAAGAAGATTTCAGCTGCTTGTTTGTGCTTTCTGGACATCTGGTACCCTGAAAAAAAGAAATAGCTCAACTAGGCTGTTGAACATCTGGAAATTGTGAGCCAATGACCACTATATGTGAGCACATCTATTGCATGGCATATGTGGTTTTCCCATAGAAATTTGCAAGTCCAGTTCCCTAGGACAATGCCTAATAGCCATACCCAAATGAGCAGGCTTTGGTATCTCTATACATCACTTAACTCTTCCCAGATCAGAGCAACCCTAAGTGGATGGATCAGAAAACCAATCATGTGTGCTCCTGGATGTGGTGCAACTAAGCCTAAGTTACACATTCCCCAGCTGCAAGTATTCTTCCAGCCTGCAAGGTCTGAGGTGCACTTTCCAGGCATCTTATGGGAACTATCTGCAGTGACTGCTAACACAAGGCACATCTGTGTATTAGCCCAACCATACCTACAGCTGTCTCGTATTCATAGCTTATCAAAACTGTTAAATTCACCTTGGTCTGCTTTCAGCAATAAATACCACCCAATTTCATTGATTTCCCTGATGTGGCAAATCTTCCAAGAAGGGACATATTTTCAGCTCATTAGTTAATTCTTTGGAGTAAGAACATTCTCAACCTATGATATTCAGCACTGCCAACTACAGCAGTACTCTATAAATTGATAATAATATATATAATAAGAAAAATCTTGTCTTCTTTCTACAATAATCCACTTAGTAATTTAATATAAATACTTGCAAAAGCTTTTCATGCTTCTCAGATCTTGAAGTGGCTCCTACTGTAGAATGACTACTTGAGTGAATGAAAGTCATTTATTACTGTTGATCTGTGTTTAGGTTTTTAGTGGTATAAGCTTATTGGTAAAAAAAAGTCTCCCAGAAATTTGGAAGAGACTGATGGATTTGGAGCAATCTCTATCCATCCATCAAAGCACTTGACTCATCC
Source organism: Psilopsiagon aurifrons (assembly GCA_025447955.1). Classification (NCBI taxonomy): domain Eukaryota; kingdom Metazoa; phylum Chordata; class Aves; order Psittaciformes; family Psittacidae; genus Psilopsiagon; species Psilopsiagon aurifrons. Next base: position 33,838 of record JAOEHY010037704.1, on the reverse strand, counting down.
AGTCAAGTCCATGCAGGTGCATTGCAATTACATTTTATTGTCAAATTTCCAGAGGGGCTGGAGCCCGGGCTGCCCTGAGGACATGAGCAGCATTCCTGCATTTCCCTTTCCTTAGAACAAACTCCTTAGTGCATCAGCAACTTTAAACAGAGACGTGGATAGCATCTCTCCAGCAGCCAGAAAGGAAAGCAGCTGTTTCTGCTGCACAGTGATGCCATATGCAGCCTCTATTTATTTGCTTCAGAGCTTAGAGTTAAAGAAATTTCCATATTTCTTCCTATACCCACCTTTTATAAGTTTGGCATCTAGTTAGTTTTTAACACTCTTATGATACATGTTCTACTGAGAACAAGGCAGTCATTTTTCTAAGTTTTAAAAAAATTATGCAGTTATTATAGAAGCAAAAAAATCATTATTTTGTATAGTTTATGCAGTGTTTAAATACAGTGTTGACTGTCAAAAGTAAACATACCTTTTGATTCCATGTATTAAAGGAGAAAAGAAAATCAACACTAAAATAGAAACACACTTGATCTAACAGAAGAATATTCCACAGATCATTAATTGCTATATCTGACTATAAGACATCTACTGAATTTCTTACTGATTACTTGAGAGAATATTTCCTAGGTGAATGGAGAGCTTTATTTAGTTTCTGGGGACTACAAACTTATAATTGAATGTTCTTGGCAGGAAAAGAAATATGTATGCTCCTGTAGCTAACATTGTCATTTCTGGGCCCACAATATCAAGATCCAAAACAGAGGAAAGAACACGTAGATACAATAAGAATTAATTTCTCCACTCATACAGAAATGCGTATGAAGATGCTATTTTTTCAAGTACAGCCAGAGCGGTGTCTGTTTGTATGTGTGAGTAAAGACACTTTAAGCCTTTGTATTAAACAAGAAAAATAACAAAAAAGATGTATAAAATGACTCAGTTGAAATCAGTTGACAATTGAAGAACTAGCAAATACCTTTCCATGATAAACAAGGTTTAGCATTAAAGCACTGGTATGGATTACTGACAAGAATGTCAAAGTTGATTGACATTATTTGTTAAATAACAGACAGTGATGAAAACCACTTTGTTCTAACAGACAATGCAGAAGAATGGCAGGGTGGGTGAATGTGAGATGGATTCGCAGTCATGATAAATAGCAAAGTCTCATAAACCTGAGACTTTTTCCAAGGAAATAATTGTGTACATATTGTCAATTTTCCCCCAAAAAAGTAGTTTTCCATTCAATGAACAAATAAAATTAGACTTCAAAGATTTCCAAAACTATTGAAGTATCCCATTTATACTTCTAGGCCTAGCTTTTCAGAGTTAGGTACAATAAAAAATAATTAATGCCAAAATTGGATACAAATTCTATTTTCAAATTTGAGAGGTAGAAATAAAGGTTTTTGGTTTTGGTTTTTTTTGAGACAAATATGCTTCAACTGACTGTTTTGGAGGGAAAAAAAAGATATTTATTTTAGTCATTGTCATCTCTCTTACCTTCTAGATGAGAAGATTCATTTAGCTCAAATAGTTATTCCTGATATTCCCTGAATTGTCTGCCTACTGCAAGATGAGGATGATCTTTCAGGTAATTTTAATTTTTCTGCCCTATAGAAGCCTTCTGGTCAAATTTATGAAAGACTGCTGCAGCCACATGGACTTGAGGCTCCTTTCTATACCTCCCATAGCTCATTTCCATATTATTTATTGTGATAATATAATTGTATAATATATTGTATAATTGTACAATATTGTATCTTCTTATGGCAATGAATGATAAATTTTATTTGTATATAGCCAAAAGAAATTAAAATATAAAACACATGCAAGAGAAACTTTAAAGGAAGGCTTAAATGTGATGCACCAGAAGATAGTAATCACCAGAATTCTACTGCCCTGCGCAAACCATTATTTTGTGGGGTTTTTTTGGAGTGTGCTTTATTAAATAATTTTTAGGTATATAGTAAGAAAAAAAAAAAAGAAAAAGGGTTTTATTTACAGCATCAGCTCCCAGTCCTGGCCCCTCCACCTTTGCCGTCTGTAACACCCAGATCCTTTTCTTTACAGTGAATTTCTCCTTTTTTCCCTTTATGCTGCCTCAGTGTGAACAGAAGGAAAGCTAGTGAGGTAGTCCCTGCTTCCAGAGTCCCCATGCTCAGCATCACGTTGTCCTACAACAGCCAGAATTTGCAGTTCCAAGGAAACCTGTCAGCATGCCAGCTCCAACCTGGAGCACGCTCAGCCCCAACAAAATACTCAGCAAATTAGCTGTTAAACTCTAAGAGGGGTTAGTGTTAAGAGCAGATAGGGTTTCTTTGATGCTGTTGCTTGGGTAGAAGGTATTCAATGTGTTTAGCTTGGCCAAGTTTAGGTATATCAGCAGAGATCCAGCAAAAGGCACTTTCTGAAGAGCAGATGGAATATTTTTCTTTTCCAAATTTTAAAGTTGTGTGGGCTGGGTGCAGGAGAGTTTCTCAATAACCTTTTATTTTTTTCTCTGGTAGAGCAAATTCTCAAAAGAGAAATATTCTGCCAGAGTTTTGTTTTTTAATTAATAAATAAATGAACCATAAAACAAACAAACAAAAAACATTCTATGCATTCAGTTTGGCAAATTCATATTGAAAACAGTATATTCTGTGATTCTACATTGAAGGTGGCATGAAAATGGAGCTACAGACAGCACAGCCTGTTCTGTTGACAATAACCACACAGTTAGCTGGATTTGCTGCCTACTGAACTATAACTTCTGGGGAGTTTTTTGTCATTCATGAAGAAAGCTTTAAGTTCCCTTTGGGATGGTGTATATATATGATCCCAGCTGATGTATTTTCAATCTTGAGGAATGCATAGCCTTCTCTGGTAGCTAAAAATACCTCTATGAAACCAGTTGCTAAAGTTGTGACAGGATCATAAAACCCCCAAAAGCAAATAAAATTTGCCTTAAAAGAGAAGACACTTACATTAACACTTTCTAGTTAGGTGGATACAGCAGAGTCCCTCTGAATAAAAGAGCAATTTTTTGCATCAGAAATTCAAAAGTAAATAAATATTCTATACATATTCTATGCATGCTAACATCTAACCTACCTGTTGTGGAAGCATCTACAATGGGATATAACTAAAAATATGTGAGTAAAGGAACACTCTTTAGCACAAGTGAAGAAATCTGCAAATATGAGACTAAATCACTCTTTCACAGTGAAGAGGTCCAGTCCCTTCAATGGAAATCCTCCAGCAGGGTTTGGATGTGGATGTCACCATGGGCTGAAGGCTCAGGTCCCTTCTGGACTCCTCTTCTAGCCCCTTGCTCAAAACATGTGCCTGCACAGCCACTCTCGAAGCAGTCAGGCTGCCAGACCAGCACTCCTCCTCATTTCTGTCCCGCAGCAGGGCTTAGACCAGAATCACTCTCATCAAATTTCCCAAAAGTGGGGAAACAGGTCAGGCTAAAACCACACCTTTTGTAGCTGAAAATTTTGCTTTCTACTTTTGGATAATGCCAATGTATATCTCAATGCATCTTTTTCACCACTAGCATTAGCATCAGGCTTTGCTGCCACACCAATCAGAGGAACATCATTGCACCACAGCAGTGCTACAAAGTAGAGCAAGCAGGAGCAGGCAAAGGCTTTGCCGGCCACTATTAGCCATCATGGAAGGACACAAGTTGCAGATGTACAAAGGAGGAGAATCATGCTGTTTGTTCAAGTTTGGCCTGTCAGTATTCGGCAGCACATTACATCCTCTTTGTGATGCTCATCAGAAGATGAAAGCAGTTGAAAGGTTTTGCTGGAAACCCATGAGTGCAATAAACCTTGCGGAAAGTCCTGTGCTCTCTCAGACTAGTCTGCCTTGCTACATCTTGCCAGACAGAGGTTCAGCTGAGAACAAAACACTTCCAGTGGGTACAGGCTTGAGCAGCAATCAGAGCAGAATTAAAAACATTCTGGCACTTGTAACAAGTGCTGATCCTTTGTTCACAATTCATAAAAATGAATCCAAACTGAGACTTTCAATTGGCTTGAACTATATCAAGGTATTTCAGTGCTTAGGGGCATTTTGACGGTACTCATGCAATCTCTTAGTGGTTTTCCTTAAGTTTTGCTTGTTAAAATCCAGAAAACAGGTAAAGATTTCCAAAAGATAAAAATAGACATCAATTCTTTAACATGAAATGTGTGCATTAAAAGTGACAAGCTCCATTCAAAACCCCTGGGAATGAGGCATGCCAAGTTTCACCTGGCATTCAGCCACGCTTGTCTACTTAGAAAAGTGGTCTCAGGGATTCTTAACCATGGTCTTGGGCATGGGTTTTGACACAAATCCATTTGTACCACATAAATCATGAATTCATTCCTTCAAATACCAAAGCCAATTTTGAAATCTTATGTTTACAGCGGATCATCAATATTCATCAGTACTATCACCTTAAAAAAAAAAAAAAAAAAGAGGAACTTTTAACAACATTACAAGTGAGTGCAATGGGAACAGACCACGAGATACTTTCTTTAAGCTACAAATCTGAAGTGGAAGTGAATGTTAAATGTATGCCTCATACTAAAACTTTATGAAAAATGAAATGTACAAAAAGCTGGATCTTTGCCATGACACCCATTATGGTGAAGCCTGAGACTCTGACCCTTCGTGTTATACTTATTGTGTTTTTGACACATTTAGTCAATTAAAATGGGTGAAGTGTAATTTGTTTTTCTTAAGTTTAATACAGCATGTCAATAGAAGCTAACCAAAATTTATAGTAGGAACACTAAAACTGCCACTTGCACTTAAACAAATGAACACAATTTATCATGGTTGAAATAAAAAGAACATCATGTGCATTTGACTTTATACTTCGCATGAGCATGTTGCCAAATATAGGAAAGCATGTTACAGCTGACACTTCCAATGGAAAAGACATTTTACTTCACATTAAATATTGGTGTGAAAAATTTGGACCCTGTCCAATCCTAAGAAGTGTTAACGTTGGCACTTCCACTGTATACTTTTACTGTAAATTGTTGTAACATTTATTTGACATGGAATACCCAAAGGATTGATGAGTAAAGAAAGGAAGACTTTTTATTGTGCCATGTTCCCTTTTTCAGTCATACATACTAAGCCTTTACATCTTCAGAGTTTAAACAAGTCGCCACCTGTACTCAATCGGTGAAAGTTATTTTTCATGCAACTGGAGTTTGCCTTTTTTATAAACCTATAAAAGCACACATTTTCCATTTTATTGGTCAGCAAAGCAATGGCTGATTTAACCATAAAACTTACAAATGTTGTTTCTTTATGGAGATCTATGTTTTTTTAACCCTTTATAATTCCTTGGAATATAAGCCTCCTTCATTTCATTTGTTGTCAGAGACTGAAAACACAAAACAAACTGTAGTATTTTTCCTTTTCATTAAAAAAAGTTTACCTAACACTACTACCACTTATATTATTACCCATGGACTACTAAAGATTTAGGAGGAACAAAGTACTGCTGCGTAAAAATTTATCCGCTTCAATTAAGTACCTGCACAAGAATTCTGGGTTAGTATTATGTGAACTATAACTACATTTATCTGCAGTAATGAAGCACTGTAAAATGTTGGGAAAGTGCTGAGGGGCACTTCATATGATTTACTGAACTAATCTCTAGGTTAAGAAAGCATGCCTAAGAAAATGGAAATATCTTTTTTATCCAAAATTTTCAAGTCAAGAAAATCCATAGCATTATGAATTATAACATTAAATTTTAGAGCCACAGTTATGAAAATGATTGTAGCATTTTAACAATCTTTTTTAAATACTTAGTCCAAGAGCTTGAATATTGATCTATTTAAATGCAGCACTTTGAGTTTTCTGTATCTTATTGCAATTAAGAGGATAACGTGCATGCATAAATACTGGGAAAACAGGTCTTTTTCAAACTAGACAAGCAACACAGCTGCTGTATACTTGGCAGAAAACTCAGCAACCATGTGACATAATGAACCAGAAGAATGTAGCCATCAGAAGACATCAGCTGGTGCCTAGAGGACTGGTTCTGGGTACCTGCTGGTGCCTAGGGGCCTGGTTCTGGGTACCTGCTGGTATCTAGAACATCATGTAGTGGAACCTTCAAAAAATGTCTAGAGAGAGAGAAGGGCTTACTATTTAAGTTTTTGATGTACTGAAGGGAATATTAATGCAGTAAATACAAGAAATCTTTGCCTTGTGTGAGTTTCTGGCCTATAACTGATAGTACGAAAACAAAATCTGCTTTCAATCCAAGCCCTAGGAGAGGGATTTGGAGCAGAGGTTCCGTGTATCATAAACTCACCCTTCCCTCTTCTCTGTCTCTAAGCTGCAAATATGCTCTTTAGAAAAGACTAGGGAGAAAAGAAATGCAGGGGACATAAAGGATTGGAGTAGAGAGAACGGTTTTGGTAGATTTCACAGTGCTTGAATGAAGGCTAATGACAAAAAAGAAGTGCCAGCAAAAAGTAAATTCACCCCAATCTTCTCTCTACCATGAATGATCAAGCCATGATGCTTCACCAGCATGGGTGCAGGCAGTGCCACACATGGTTATTCTGCATATTCTAGGGATCTCATTAACTGTTCTTATGACATGGAAAGTGAGTTGAAAGTTAATAGAAGCATAGATTCCTATCACACTCTGATACAAACAGAAATAAATGTGGACTCATACAAAGACCCGTTTAGATGAAAATTCTAATTGTACAGGCCTTCAAGAACTTGTCATCCTCGGCATCACATATCTATTTGTTCATAACAACCTGAGCCCACTTCTTAGCAATAGGGAAGGCAAAGAGATTATTTCTGCCTCATATCCAAAACCCCACATTGGCCATAGTCAGGCATGTGTTTTGGAGCAGGCTTCCCAAAGAACTTGTGCAGCGTCCATGCTTGAAGGCTTTTTTTGAGGCCCAGCTGGATAAACCCAGAGTAACCTGGTCTGGTCTCTTAGGTAACCCTGATTTCAACAGAACACACTAGATACCTCATGACTTAACCTGTGATAATATCATTAAATTTCTTATTTCAGCTGAGATGACTTAAAAAATGTATTTTTAAGCCAAAACAAGAAACTAAACAGCCAGTCATTTGGCTGTTTAAGATTCGTAAATTATAGAAACTTCGTGTCTGTGGTGCTACAAATGCACTGGGACCTCAGTTCATGCTTGAATGCAGGTAACATTACAGGTGGATATTTGTAGGCCAGTTTTCCTGTTTACAGACAGTGTCGGGGAAAAAGCAACTGCAAGTATTACAAGGGCTGCCTGGATTTTTTCAGGGGGGGAAAAAAAAGAAAGCTATCTTTTCCTTTTGTGTGGATGTAATGTCAAACCTGGAGAGAAAAGGTTGTGTTTGTGTTACTCCAGTTTCTAGCTGAAGTTAATAATGACTGTGAGGGAGGAATACTCTGTCTTAAAGAAGTAGCATTACCTTTCCTCCCATGTCGTGCTATCATCTTTAATGGCAACAATAATTCACTTCAGCCAGGAAGACATTTTTTCTGTTTTATTTATAGATCATTAGGAAGGTCTGTCTGCTGCATTAATGCCTGCTAAAATGGCATGCCGCTTCCCACTTTATGGCTCTATGTCAAAACTGTCTCTGATAGCTAGTTACTCACTCCACTTTGTCTGCTTTAAACAATACATTCCTTATTGGATGAACCATACTATCATATGTCAGTTACTTGACTTGTAGAATATCCTCTGTAGGTGTCAGTTCTCTGGAGGACTGTATGTGCTCAGCTCTCACTGAAGACAAAGGTAGATAGCACCTTACATATTAGATGCTGTGACTTTCTGAAAAGCTGCCTAAGTTTTTTGGTTAAAACTACATCTGTGCAAAATGTGGGCACTATTTTTAACCATATGTTGCATCTCTCCATTTGTGTTAATTTACTACCATGCAAAATATGTTGCTATGATATGGCTCATTAGATAATAGCAAGGGCAAATCAGTGCAACCATGCAAAGAACCAAGGCCAAACACTCATGGGATACAAGCTAGCTTTGCCACATTGACTCGGAGACTAAAGAATAGGATTTTTATATTCCTAGAGCCTTTCTTTCTCTGCAGTATAAACAATATTGCAAAAAAGTTAGGTATTATGACTTAGAGAATCTAATGTCACAATTTGGCTTAATAATCCGGGG
>JAOEHY010037704.1:0-25651 GCA_025447955.1 Psilopsiagon aurifrons | reverse complement strand
AAGTGTTATTTTATACATTCTGGAGTTTCTCTGCCCAGAGTGGTTGCATTTGAAGTAAATGCAACAGAACTATAGAAAGACAGATAAATGAAGAGTATATAAAAAAAGTAATTACAGAGTTAACTAAAACTTATTATATATACCAAGAGAAATGAAGAAATTTATTTATGCAAATTCATCTAAATGGCACAGATAGATTTGCTGAACATATAGGGTTGGAAGACACTAGATAATCATACATTGGAATTTTTGGAGACCATAATATTTACTAATTTTGTTAAGTAATATAGCACATGTAAAGCTTTGCACATAGAAACTTTCTATAAATTAAATTTTATATATATAAAAAAAAATAAATCTATTTCCTCTTATTGGCCATCTATGATCTATATGAGCTAGTTTGCACAAAAAGTTGTCTTCACTGTAGATGTAAGACTCAAAGGTCCAATCTGCCATAGACTTCCCTCATGCAGCTTTTCCTTATAGGTCTTACAAAAAAAAAAAAAAAAGAAAGACTAATATTTATTATGTTTCTACTAGTTATCTGACTAAGAAGGTTAGATAAGTATGCGTGATTTATCTGAGTAGGTGACCTGGCCACCCGCTCCAGTTGTGAGTGTGCTAGACACTGGACAAACATAAAGCAAAACACCTGATTGCTAGCTTAACCTTTAGTGTGTATCAAGATCAATGCTTACTATATTTAGAATAGCACTACTTTGAGTAAGAGACTGTATTACTTATTTGGTACTCGAGACAGTAATTCTGGATAGAATATATGAAAGATCCATGATCATTTTTCTAGATGTGGAGAAATTTTGCCCCTTTGAAAACTAAAATATTATTTTTAATTCTCCTGCATCAGCATTTTGAAGCATAATATTATGCTCATTACTTCCTGCAGCCTCTTCAGGTAATGACACTGATACAATGTATCACATTGAGAATGTGTGATATTTTATAGGTCTTTGAAATTTTAGACCTGACATAAATGAAAACTGCTGAAAAGTATTCCAAAGTCATCCTTCAGAATCAAAGAACATAAGGACTCAGGGACTTCTCATGCTATGCACTCTTTATTCCTGAATTTGTTGTTGTTGTTCTTGCAGTTAGCTTATGGACCACTTTGTTCCTTATATTAGAAAAGCAAGAGAAAGCTCTGATTATGAAGATGTGAAACTTGTATTGGATCAGACTAAGCTCTGCCTGCTAGGCTGCAAGAGCTCAGAAAATGGTTTGAGGCCTCTCTTTTCAAGCTAGAGGATAGACCATTACCTCCCACTTTGGACAGGAATGTCTTGGCTCCATTTTGATGTTGTATCTGCTAGGTGCAGAGTGATGAGTCTATCTTACTGCTGATTCACACAGGCTGTTCTAGCGGCAACATGTGACTGATTCCTCTGTGGCCCAGAGGATATTTTCCATCAGTAGCAACAGATGTTATTAATTCAGAAGGCCAAAAGAAATAATAAAATTATATGTACATAGTACATATAAACATTTCAGTCATATTCTTTTGACAGCAGGATCAATAAATGGAAATGTTAATGAACACTGCTGCCGTTGATATTGTTAGAAGACATCAGTGATCAGGAAAGAGTTCTACTGAGTGAGGACATGCAGTAAGTTAAATTGCCAATGGAAATTGAAAATAAATTGGGTGTGATCCTGCTTTTCTGAAGGCCACATTAGAAATAGATACAAACCATCTGAGAAAGAATATGAAGGTATGCGTTGTGGAAAGATGGCAATACACTAAATCATCTTGGTTCTCAACGTACATCAAGGTGGGAGGGGGAAACGGAAGCTTATTCCTGGAAGCTATGCTTTTTTCTAATAAGTCGAGACATGTCATATAATTGCAGCTAATGCCCGGCCAAATTTAGGACAAACATAAGGACAAGTTGGCTGGTACAACTCATCCCATCTCAGTATTTCACAGTATCTCTGCCACATCATGACTGATCTTACCTCTCCTAACTACTATCTTTTGCTAGACATTTATTACTGAAAATTATCTTTCTGCAGTAATCATTGTAATTTTTATAAACTATTGGTCTGCAAATGCTAAAAGAAAAAAAAATAACCTATTCCTTCAGCTCTGCTTCCTACCTTTTCTGTAATCTTTCACCTTTGTACACTCTTTTACGTCTGAACTGTGTTGTCTTTGTCCTGTATTATTTCCTAAAAAAAAAAAATATAAAAAAATCTATCTTAGCGTCTATTTTTTCTTTTTTGTTTGTTTCTTTTTGCTACAGCAATGAACTCCATGTAAAAATAAACTTACATTTTTGTGGATTAATAAAAAGCAAAATAGTGATCCATTTAGGCATAGAGAGCAAATCACCTCCAGTTCATTATATGAACAGGGCCTTTGTAAATTGTTCAGGACAAGGATCATGTCTTACAGGATAAACTTCATCATTACAAGCACCTATGTTATTTCAAGAAATATGGATTAAATAAGAACAAAAGAAATAGTCGTTTGGAACCCAGCCTGAAATTCACTGAAGTCAATGAAAATATGTCCGTTAGCTCCAGTATGAGTTGGATCAGATTCAAGAGGTTCTGTGAACAAAAACATCCATGATACTATAATAAAGACTGAATCATAATGTAATCATTCAAGGAGGCCAAATTAAGATCACACAGGTGACCTAAACTGTTGCATTTCCTCATGCTTTGGAGCACTTGATTTTGCAACCTTAACATTTTTAACATAGCTGTTTTGTCCATGGTACGGACAGTGTCATGTTACACTGTAAAGCAAATCGGCAGATGTTTAGCTTTTAAATTTTATCTTTAAAAAGAAAAACCAAGCAACAGTTTTCCTACAAGTCACTCTATCTGCAGAGTTACTTCTTGAGCAATAAAAGCATTATAGACACATGAAGGAAAGCTCCTCAAAGTGATATATAATTGCAATTTCTATGAGGTACTTCATGGAATATTTATTTCTGTTAATATTAGAATCTAAGTGTATTGTTTATTGATAAAATGAAAGCAATGTCAAATATAGAACTGCACAGGGGAATACTTTGGAATTCTGGAAATGTTCAATCTAATTCAACATTTTTGCCATACATGTATTAGGAACAATCCCAAGGGCAAAAACTAATGTCTCTGATGTAAAACTGTCTTCCAAAAGTTTGAAAGTCTGTCATCTTTCTCCATATACTCACTTCATTAAATAGTTTACAGCTTGCAAGGGGATCACAATGTTGGGAGTAACAAAATGACTGTCCTGACAGATTCAGACAATAAAACAACCAGATTGTTATATGAATGTTTTCTCAGAGACTGTTACTGCAACACGTAATAAATACAAATATTGAAACACCTGCATGATAAACATAATACTTTTAACAGATGTTAATCCCTTCTGAATGTGACCAGTGGATTTAGATCACATATATGCAACTTGCCCCCTTCAGGTCTCCCTGGAAAATTACCAATCACATGATTGCTTTCTGACCAACTGCTGCAATCTATGCGCACGGTTTTGCTTTTCAGCTCTCCTACTATGAGCCCTTTAAAAACAATCTATAAAACATAGTAAAATGTATATATGACACTGAAGTTCAACTACAAGTTAGGTTACTTGTCTGCTGTCAGCATGAATCAGTTCTATCATTTTCAGAAGAGTATTCCAAGGAAGAAACAAACCTACTTCCTCCAAATTTTGGTATTCTTCAGCCATGGCTAGTAAAGCAGACTGCTCCTTTCCACTTAGTGAGACTTAGTTTTTGTATCTCAATACCCTCCTCCATATGCATCTTCTGATGATCTCAGTCAAATTAATCTTTGAAAATTAGCTGTCAATCCCAACAAAACACTACTGATGTTCCGATAGCACTAGAGAAGCACACACTTAAAAAGCATTGACTCAAAATTAAGCACCTGCTCATGCACTCTGTGGTAAAAAAACCTGAATTTATATCTGTCTTTACATCTTCAGAATTTATTTTAATGTCTTTTTGGTGTATAACTTATGTTTATACAAATAGTTCTGCACCCATATGGCCATATCAATTTTACAAAAGAAGACAGTATACATTTCTACTGTAGTGAGTTGCATTTCTCAGTGTTAAGCTATTCAGTCACTAGGCTGTAACCTACTGATGTGTATAACCAAAAATAAGCAATATTGAAAGCAGAAAATAATGGAAAAATTATTATTCATAGAAACAGAATGGCAAAAGAAATCCTTCAGCCTTGATTTCTTGCCTTCAGTCAATTGTTGCATTAATTCAGGAAAAGTTGCAAAAAAAGAGAAACAGAGGCGAAACAGAAATCAATGTAACAGAATAATACTATTGCAGCATAGAAAGTCAAAAATCTGCTTTCAAAATTGACAGGTAAACAAAGGAAATTTAATAACACAATTGGTATAACAATTAACAATATCTTGTTCTATTTCCATGCACCAACTAGGGATATTTAAGTTGGCAAAAATGTTGGATGAGCATAGTACTTCCAAACATAGAAAGGTTCAACTGGTGGAGAATTTTCCCTGAGCAATTTGTGGATGTAGATCAGGAGAAACCAATGCAGCTGAGTAGGAAGTAATAGAAGTGTTTGACAAATGACTCCAGTGAATCTCTCCAGTGAATCTCCAGAGTTTCTCTTGGTGACCAAGGAAGACAAATTTATGCCTCAGATCCATGCTGGAGGAGAATAACCATCATTAACAAAAATCAAGACTCAATTTATTCACCTTCAGTTGTACTCTTGATGAAATAATTACAGAAAAAAATATGGTTGGTCATGATAATCAAGAAAAAACACCAAGAAGATGTATTGCTTGGTATATGACCAGCTACAGGGAGACAGACAGCTGTTGAGTGCTCTAAGACAGAGGTGGATCAAAGAAAATTTCCAAATTGTTACTATTCCAATATGAATAAGTGGAGTTTCTTGCTCAAAGGCAAGATTTTCACACTACCTTTAGTTAATTCTGCAATCAGTTGCCAAAAGATGAGGATGGAACCTAGGAAAAGCTTTTCTTTTGACTGATTCTTCTGCTTTTTAGGATTATCAGCTCATCATAATTAAAACAGGAAAGAATGGTATTGTGTAAAAAATGTTCCAGCTGAGCCAATGTGGTCAAAAGGGTGAACACTGCTTGGATAGATACGTAATGGGTTAGAAGAGTACACGGACTTTTCTAAGATAACAGTCACAGTTATGGTATTCAGCAGGTACCTGTTGCAGTAGTGTTCACCACACTTGTAAAGGCTATTGAAGAATTAGAATGGGTTCATTGACAGTACTAAGTATTGTTGTTTGCAGGAAAATTCTCATATGAAGAGGAACTGGCAAGATTCTTTCTGTCATTAAGAGATCATAGAAAGATGCTGATTAAAACATCAATAAGATTAATTAAAAAGACCTTTTGACCTTGTCTCATAAGAGATAATAACAAGAAAATGTTCAATGAAAACAAAAAAAAATAGCTTATTCAAAACTGGGGATCACTTTTCATTCACACCATGCTTAGACTGAGGAGTGATTCTAAGTTCTAGAAAGACATAAAAATCATTTGGTCTCTTCTATGATTAAAAAAAGTTTCAAGAATTGATATGTATAAAGCTCAGCTTTTTTTTCAAAGAATTTTGCATCTCTTCCCTTTCATTTTTTAATCTTATTTTCTTAAAATTAAAGCATTAGGCTTAGAGTAGGAAGAACAAATCTGCTTTGATGCAGCTTGTTCTAACCACCTTAAGGTGTTGGTCAGATGAAATAGCTAATATCTCTGGCTTCAAAACAAATTTTTGGCCTACTATAACTGTAGCAGACATTTTCATGTCTCTTCTGTGTGCTGTCAAAAGACTGGTGTCTTGGCCCCTGACTGACTTCACTGCTGTTGTCCAAGTACAGAGAATGCAGAAGTCATCTGGTGTCTGGATCCAGTTACATCTTTATTTTGCCAGGACTGTCTCTTGTTCACTTTTACTTTTGAAATTCTGAGTACTTTCCAAATTGTAGCATATAGAAAACATGAAAAGTTTTCTATAAATTAATAGAAAAGCTACTCATAGCAATAAAATACTTGCCTACAACACTGCCCAGATAGGAAGTGTTTGCACTCCTTTCTCCCTGACAGATTGCCACTGAACATTATAAACCCATGTTCCAGCCAAATCTGAGATTGCACTTGAGGTGGACCATCGCTTGTGAGGCAGCAAGGCTTTAGCATCTCAGTCAGGGGCAGTGGAGGAGTCTTGTCAGTGCCATGCTGCAGTTTGTCCTTGAAAGGAGAGGCAGGGATGGCCTCAGCAGGGATAAGGATAGCTTTCAGGGCTTTCAAAACTAGCCTTGATGCATGGGACATCTCCAGTGCCCACAGAGCTTACCAGAGAAAGCTGAATGCAGAGCACCTGAATATTTCACAGCCACAAAAGATGTTGCTGCAAGTTGTCCTAGGTTTGTGGTTTGAAAATAATGTCACCTTGCTTTACACACAGACACCTGGCAGGATTTCCCAGTAAGAGTCTCCAGATACATTCTTGACTGAAAGCTCCAGACATCTCGGCATACAGGTGTACTGATAGCCCACTAGCATGGGCCATGCTAACCGGCACTGCTCTCCTGGCTGCACGTCTGCATGTATCTTTTCTCTCATCTCATGCTTAAGTGTTAAGGTTTTCCAATGATGGTTTTGCTTTGTGTTTGCATAAAGAAAGTGTGTCAGGGGATATGCTATGTGACAATATTCCTAGACTATGTGGTTGGAATAAACTAAGAGAATGATTAACAGGCAAATGACCTTATTATGTTAAAAACAACATGAATGATTTTCATTCTTACACCCTGTTTTCACATTATATTTATGAGCTAAGGTTTCACTTGAACTTATGTTATTTAGGCATTTCTGAAAAGTCTACACTTTAATGGGTTCAAATGACTAAGCTGAAAATGAAATTTCAGTAATTAAAGTGCATGTAAGGGGAGGTGTTTCATTTAGGTTTTTGTTTGTTTGCTTTCATCTAAATGCCTCCAGTGTTTTCGTATCTATTCTATAAACAGGATAATATAAAATCATCTAGTTACAGAAGAAATGAAAAGCTGAATGATTCGTTATATTTATATGGCCCTAAAACATGTTGCAGAATTGTATTTACTACCCAAGGAAAAAAAGAAGCAAGAACAATAAAACATCTTATTGAGTAGTTGATTATATGGTATTGCAAAAATCTGCCTTCCAGTAGAATCCTTTGGCCTGCATATGTACAACACCATAAATCTTGCTAAATATTTGTTTCAGAAATTGTCCAGAAGGATGACCAGATTGATTTTCCAGACCTAAATCATTTCAACACCAAATAGTACTCTGGAGGAAACTGTGCTTCTCTTGTTTGCAGACTCATTAAGATCACACACTGAGCTGCAGCAATTCAGGTTTCTGGTCCTTTTGCTGGTTTGATAGTGACAAGATGGAAAAGACACAGCTTTGGGAGACCACCTAAATAAAAGTAGTTGATGAAGGGATAAAAACCCCATGGCAAAATTAAGGCACTAATGAATCCATTTTAGTAGTAGTGGCCTTAGTAAAAGACTAGAATTCTAACCAGTGGATTTGTATGAATTTGAAAACCTGAGAAAAAACTAGAACAAAGGGAGTCTAGAAGTTTTCAATAAAATAAAATAGCTTGTAAAAACCAATAGTTTTGTTTTTTACAAATGAAAACATTTTCTGAAGTTTTTACAAAAAGCCTGCAAAACCTATGATTTTCTATTTAACTTGTCAAACTGTCAGGTCAGCATTTTGCAAAGGGAAATTCTTCAGCTATGAAAATTTTGACTTGTAAGTTGTTTATGATGTAATACTTCTATTTAATGGTGCTCTGATTAATTTCCCCAAAGCATTTGCTGCTCTGTCCTGAGTTCACTGTTTCAATTTATAGTCAATAGCTATGATTTTACAAATGCTATAATATGTATTTCTTCAACTGCAAGGAGTATTTTCTCCAAATGTACTGAAAGTACATCTTGTGTGATGTACCTTCCTATTAAAGACAATATGCATTTATGACTTAGGCACTTAATACTGTGCCTTTAATTCTGTGGTGAAAGCCTGATGCCATACTTTTCCCGTTTGTACTGCAGGCTCCTGCCTGAAGTAGCATGCTTGCCAAAGACGATATTCACAGATCTTTAACAGCAGTAAGAAAAAACCCTACATTACATCAGACCTCATTAAAAACTGAAAAGTAAGGAGTGGTTTTTCTCACTTCTGTCATTCATAACATGCATCAAATACAATTATGTGTGTGTGCACTCATCAGTAACACTTTACAACTGCAGTTTTACCAGACTTCTAAGGGACAGAAGTACTGATTCAGTTCAGGCTGGTTTTATCTAGGGTGATCAATTTTAACAAATCAATTTTTAAAATATGGGAGCCTGATTCCAATCTATCTCGGGCAAAAATGAGGAGTTACCTCCAGTACTCTCAAATATGAATGTACTGTACAGTTGTTATGAGACCAGATTAAGACCTGTTATCATGTCTGCTAGATTAAATTCTCCTGAAAAGCCAATGGAAAATTTAGGGCTTGATACATATTTTCAAGAGATTTACATCTCTAATTCAGGCATCCAGCTAGAGAGCTGTGTAAAGGACACTAATATCTGTTTATAGATGTTAACATTCATATAAAGACAGTTTAATGTGAAACATCTTTTTCTTCATGGAGGGAAAAAGAAAACTATCATCTCTTCAGCTGGCAAGTCACTTCTTTGTCTTCAAGTTTTTGTTTTTTTCACAGGCTCAGGATAAAGAATAACAGCCACAAATGCCTCATGAGAAGTTTCCTTGCAAGTGCAATGTAGAACTGTGGAACCTACAAAAAAGGGAAAAGAGAAATTTCCCAAGCAGAGCTGCAACTTCTTTCATTTATACTCTAAACCTCTTCGGATTGCAAATAAACAAATAAACCTCTTGCTTCTTTTCCCTACTTCTGAAAAAAAGCTGCACCATTTAGAAAGACCCTAAAGGCCATGTAGAAAGGTAGGTTTTATGCATCTTTAAAAAAATACTGAAAGAAAAAAAAAAATATCAACACCTATTTGTCAAGACTCTCATTTCCTATTAAGTAAATGAAATTGAATTGTTGGTGTTGCAGTGGTTTAGTGGATTTCTCTTCTAAATGAACACAACCTGCTGGATCCAGAAAATTCATTACAAATGTGCTTTTACAGGGTTGGAGGTTTTAGGAGCTACACAAACCCATCAGACTTTATGAGTTTTCAGACAAGTTTCATTCACAGGGTGCGAGTGTATATCTCCCAGTTCCTGGAGAGCCTCCCTTCACAAATAAAAAGAACAGAGATAAGTGGAAACATGCAAGGTAAGTATAAAATATAATTAAAACATACTTGTATTCTCAGCCTTTTGCAGCTGTTTATGTTACTGATTAGCAATTCTTCCATCTATGAGTCCGCCCAGAGATTTACTCACAGGAGGTCCAAGCCTAAAATCACTCTAGATTTCAAGGATGCCAATGAGCAAATATTCAAATGTAATTTCATGTAGGCTGAAGACCAGAAAACCTGCAGTATGAAGTGACAAAACATGTGTCTACTTTAAAACTATGAAGTTAATGGAATCACTTACATATATGTTAAGTGCATACTATATACACTTGCCGCATCAAAACTGCCATTCCTCTTACATGCAGAACTTTCAAACACTAAGAAAAGAAAAGCAGGATCTTAAACACAGGTTTCCTCCACTTGATATCTGCAAGATACGCTTCACAGCCAGAAAGTGAAAATAAAAACCAGGTAAATTCTGTGTTACTGCACTAATATCAGACAGCTGACCATAATTTTCCACTTACATCCCAGTATGCATAAGTGTTAAATATCAGTCTTTCTGGTGTTTTATGAACTTTACTCATAATGGTTACAGATGGTACTAAAACTAAGTTCATTGTTTGGCTGTTCTTTACACTCCTTTTCTTGTACATGTGGGTTATACATCTGTAGGAAAAGCATGCCAAGACAAAAAAGCTCTTGGCCAAAAGAAATGTAGAAAACAGGTGCTTGAATATTCAAAAAAAGATGGTCTGAACACGTAGTATGAGATGCTCCTGAATGCTCATGTCCTGCTCCCCCATTTCAGTCAGACATTTCTGTACTATGCAAGTCTGTTGTCCTACGGTGAGTCTTTCTATGTGTGGCAGCTCTCCCAGTAGTACCAGGAAAGCTATTGGTGAATGGTTGCCCAAAATGCCCATACTGCATGATGACGGTCTTGACAAGTGTTAAGTCCTTTCTCATGCTCCTCCCATCACCCCAAGCTGAAGTGTCTCTGTTTATGGAGACCTGCAGCCGGTTGTTCCCTTCATATCCCCAGGATGAGTTTCCTCCATCCTCCACAGGAAAGTTTTTGATCAAGAAGTGCCTTAGTTCATTCTTAGCATTGTGAAGAGAGGGGGCAACAACAGAGTTTTCCCCTTCCAGATCCATAATTGATATTTCAGTTATTGAATTGCCAAATTCCAAAGGTGTTTATACACTTCTTTATGTACCAGCATTCAAGGGTAACCACAGTACATGCCTAGAAAAATGCAGTTGTACAGGAAATATCATACATGGGAGTTTGCTTGTAGTTGGGATTACATGCTGTTTTGACAACTTCTGTTTGGGGAAAGTAGACTCACCCTGAGGGGTTTTATGTTAGTTCAGCACTTTGCCTCCCCAGCTGTCATGTTTCTGCCATGTCCCACCACACTCTGCTATCTAAGGCTGCCTCTTGCACCTTTCATTAAATAATCTTCTGTTCACATGAGGATTGCTTTCTTCTGGCCCATTCCTAGCCAGAAGGCAGAGCCACCTCTCTAATGACTCTTCCATCCCCACTTTCCCAGGATAGGAGTTGGGTGCATTCACTGATGGATCTCTGTGTAGCATTAAGAAATTTCATCCCAAGATTTTTTTCACACTGCAAGTATGTTTAAGATTTTAGGAATGCTTCAGTGGTTATTAAAATCAAACCGTTACAGATAAGAGAATGCAGACAGCCACCGGTCAAGCTAAATGAGTACCAAACACACAGAGAGGTCCACCCAGGCATTTCTGAGTACGTAAATTTATGCCTTCTCACACACCTACCATGGAATGTTTTGCATTCCCAGGTCTGAAAACTATGACCAGCTATTTGTTTGCACATATATGGTCATGGATCTCCTCATAGTATAAGCATCTGTATTTGCAAGATGGGCCTGTAAAAATTCTTACAGTTCATGTTTTTTCTATCCTAAGCTATTTAAAAGTTCATCACTCTAATATCTTAATTTTTAACAACTGTATGAATGATTTTACCACTGTATCAAATGTTTCCAAAATTTTTTCAAACACAAAACCACTTAGCAATCTTTGTACTTACTATGTCTTATTTTAATATATAAATCAAAAGACAATAACAAGCCTAATGTCAAAGAAAATTTTTGACACTTCATACATTAAATAAAAGCAGCTGATAAACAGTTTAGATGAAATTATGGCTTGAAATGTAGTTCCCAAGAGGACTGTGGTTCATAAATTGCTTTTATACTGCCTCTGTCATTGCTGATTTGAGATATGCACAAGACACCCACAGCCACTACCATTACTTAAACTGCCTTTGCTCTAACTGATATTTAGACACACGGAGACTACCAACCATCTATTTCTGTGAAAAAATGTGTTGTTTGGTTTTCATCACATGTGTAGCATGTTGCTTTCTATTTGAAAGTTTGACATATAATAAAAAAATTGGAAAAAAATCAGACTTTAAGTTTGAACATGCCTGAATTCCAGAAGCTTCTGTAGCTTCTGAGGCATCCAAGGGGAGGGTGATTTCCCCTTGGTACAAAAGACATTTAGTATTTGATTAGTAGTTGACCTAATCTCATTGACTCACAAAGGTGAATTACAGACCAGTCAATCTCACCTCTGTGCCTGGCAGAATCATGGAGCAGATTCTACTGGAAACCATGCTGAAGCACATGAAAAGCAATGAGGTGGTTGGTGACAGCCAGTATTGCTTCACTAAGGGCAAATCATGCCTGATCCATTTGATGGCTTTATATGATGAGGCTACAGAACTGAAAGATAAAGGCAAAACAATTGGCAGCACCTACCCGGACTTGCGCAAAACATTTGATGGATGGATCACTTGGTGGATAAAGAACTGGCTGGATGGCCGCATGCAGAGTTGCAGTCAATGCCTCAATGTCCAACTGGAGACCAACAATGAGTGTTGTTCCTAGGGATCGGTGTTGTGACCAGTCTTGTTCAATGTCTTTGTTGGTGACATGGGCAGTGAGATTGAGTGCACCCTCAGCAAGTTTGCCCATGACGCCAAGCTGAGTGATTCGGTCGATACACTGGAGGGAAGGAATGCCATCCAGAGGGATCTTGACATGCTTGTGAGGTGGGCTGATGTCAATCTTAGAAAGTTTAACCACGACAAGTGCAAGGTCCTACACCTGGGCTGGGGCAATCCCAGCTGCAGGTTGGTTAGAGAAGAGATTCAGAGCAGCCCTGTGAAGAAGGACTTGGGGGTGTTTGTTGATGAGAAAATCAACACGAGCTGGCAGTGTGCGCTCACAGCCCAGAAAGTCAACTGTATCCTGGGCTGCATCAAAAGGAGTGTGACCAGCAGGCCAAAGGAGGTGATCCTGCCCCTCTACTCTGCTCTTG
Source organism: Psilopsiagon aurifrons (assembly GCA_025447955.1). Taxonomy (NCBI): domain Eukaryota; kingdom Metazoa; phylum Chordata; class Aves; order Psittaciformes; family Psittacidae; genus Psilopsiagon; species Psilopsiagon aurifrons. The sequence continues at coordinate 12,958 of JAOEHY010037704.1, read as the reverse complement.
TGAGACCTCACTTGGAGTATTTTGTGCAGTTCTTCAACATAAGGTGTCCTCAACATACAAAGGACATGAAACTGTTGGAAAAAGTCCAGAGGAGGGCCACGAGGATGATCAAGGGACTGGAGCACCTCCCGTATGAAGACAGGATGAGAAAGATGGGGCTGTTCAGCCTGGAGGAAAGGCTGCATGGAGACTCCATTGCAGCCTTCCAGTTTCTGAAGGGGGCCGACACTTAATCATTTTCTACAGCAAAATGTGACCACACAAATCACTACTTCAAAGATTCTGGTCTGTTTATTACCAGAATATTTATATTTACTTGAAAATGAATATGCTAGTGTTCACCTTATATAGGGGAAAAGGGGAATAGTTTGTGTGGAACTAACCATTATGATCTAGAGCAAGGTTCAGAGCAAGGACTTAATTTCTTATTCAGTTCTTGTTGAAGAAAGTGTTTTTAAGAATACATGAGGTTGTGTAATATTGTAGCTTTCACATTAAGGTTTTGGTCCTTCATAATTGCACTCTCCATGCAAACATTTTCCTCTCATAGGAACAGAACAGGCCATTGAGCTGCACTCTTTCTTATTTCACCACTGAATACTTCAAAAGAGAATTAAGAGAGAGCTAAGAGTTAACTCAAACATTCACTGTAGAAATGTTCTAATAACAATGAATTATAAATAAAACATCCATGGACGAATCTTGCAAAATGATAAATTTATTAAGTGTACCACTTGGGTGTTTTATAGGTCAAGGTACCCTCTCTCTACAAGCAAAGGTGGTAAGCTTCTCAAAATGCCCTTAATCATTACACTAACTATGTGACAGCACATTTGCTGAAAGCTATACAAATGGAGCATTGTACCTGAATGGTAACTATATGCTTTCAGCACAAACAAAACTAATAGATTTTAAGAGAGACTTTATGCCTTCATGAGCAACTAGTCTTTAAAGAGTATACATCCTTAGCACAAATCCTGATGACGAAGTATGTGCAAGCAGAACTCCTGAAAAGAGCATATATGAAAGAGAGTCTACATGGCCCAGCAGATTTCCTATTTGCTGTGCTTTCAGTTCAATCTTCTAACACCTCTACACAGAGATTTCACAGCAATACACGCTTGTTTGAAGAAATAAGTGGGTCTATCTGAAATAAACCATAAATACAAATACAATCCCACTCCTCTCATGACATTTGTTGCCATTGTTTTGTAAGGAATGGTACAGCCAGCTGATAACGCTGTTTATTTTTTTTCATCCTGACATTTTTTACTAGAAGGTGCCACTGACACTGCAGAAAAACATAGAAGCTAGCTGGCAGCTAGCAGGCAGATTTGTAAAATGAGCCTTGGGCAACCTTGTGTGTACAGCGCTGTGGGGCCAAACCAAGAAGTACAAACACCTATTGCACTCATACAAGTCATGAATATTTCAGCAGGGAGATTCACACCAATAAATTGGATGCATGCAATAAGCTTATCAAAAATCAACCAGAAGTAAAAAACACGTAAGCTGCACTATTTGTCAGGGAAGGTTGACATTGCCTTTTTTTGTTGTCTTATTTCCTTATTTAGTATAATGGAAAGGCTGCTGCTTCAGTTCTAATGCCATTAAAGCATAAAAATTCATCTCCCAAAACCACAGGCTTTTCCTTATTTTCTTTCTTTCTACTCTCTTTTCTTTTCTTTTTTTTTTTTTTTTTTTTTTTTTTGAGGGGGTGGGTGTAAAAGTAATCATCCAGTGAAGAATTTACCCTTTTATGGTATGAGAAGTTGAGCTCACCTTTGGGCTGTGTTCAAAGAAAAAGTCTACAGGGAAGAAATATATTCCTGGAGGAATATAACTTAAACTTGCATTATTAGGCATTAACATTGATAGTATGTTGACCTAGCTTCTGTCCTCCTTACTGCCCTTATTAAAGTGACTAACAACCTTTCCTCCATCAGATCCCACTCCTTTTTACTGAAATCTCTGTTACCTTCAACACGTGGGACCGAACTCTTCTTCAAATTTTCACCTTCGTAGGGCTTCCTTCATTCTTCTCCCTTGTAGCGAAGTAACTTCTCACTTCCTTCTTTATTCTTTCTTGCTGTAAAAAGAGAAATCCACTATGAGATTTAGAGCATATCCAGCCCAGGGTTGTCTTTGGTGTCCAGGGCAAGAATCAGATGGATTTTAGCTACCTCATATCTAAGCTAGAGATTCAGAAATCCTACTTTTGAGCACAGCCTAACTCTGGGGGCTCCTAAATTCACCCAGTACTAACTCCACTGTGGACCACAGAGTTTCTCCTCAGACATGGGTTCCCCACTTAAATGCACCCTGGCTTAAGGTATTAGCAGCTTTTTGCCCTCTGCCTTGTCTTCTGGACAGAGCAATCAGTGAGGGCTACTCAAGAACAAGGCATCAACCTTTCTCCCCTCAAAAGCCATCAGCACATGTACAGGACATGAAAAGGTATCTGAATGATACCAATAGCTCTGATCAACTCCATTCATTTGCTTTCCAACGTCCCTGTCATGCCCAGGCTTTTCAGGCTTTGTAATGTTGCTCGGACTGTGCAGTTCTCCCCTGACCCCCACACACTTGCAGCAGTGGCAAGGTCAGTCGCATCTGACAAAGACATGAAGGTATTCCAAAGGGACCAGAGATGAGTCTGCATGCACTCAAAAAGAATTAAGTCAGTCAGGCTGCTAGATGGCTGTTGGAGGGGCAATAGGAGCTGACCATGGACAAAACTGGCTCATGAGAACACAGTTAACATGTGCCAGGGGACACCCTTACCTTGTTTCTGGAGATTAAATGTGCGCAGAAGTAGATGTTTCATCTCTACATTCTCTCCTCTGCTTTGTCAGTTTTCCTAGTTATTCAATTATATTCCCAGTTATTTGTCATCCCTGTGTTCTTTCTCCTGTATGACCTTCTCAGACAAATCCTAGCCGAAAATTCAGGTCAAATTCCACCATCTCTCCTTGTGACTACCTAAAGCTTTCTCCAGACTTCCTAATCTCATCTCCCTTCACTCTACAGTAATTCACACTGAAAATTGTCATGGTTACCCTGCTGGTAGTCAACATTTCCAAGATGGCCAGGGTCATCTGCACGGCATTTTCTAAGTTAGATTTCTAGCACCAAGGAAAGTATGCAGAGCACAAACTTGCACTGAAGTGGAGTTGAACTTTCACATTTGACAGCATCCTGCTGTGACTTAGAGCACAGTTTCTTGACAACAGAAGAAAAGGTTGCTAACAGCTCACCTCAGCTCTTGACTTGAAAGGTTAAGATTCAGTTGCCAAAATTTCTTCTCCACATGCTTAAGGATTAATTATTGCCAGTGGGCTAAAATAAAATAGTAGCCGCAGAAGAGGTATTCTAGACTGTCTTCTTTCAATGTTAGTTAATCACTTCATTTTTTGCAAGGGCTTATGAGAAATGGGCTGTTTACTCCAGAACAGGTATATAAAGTGATTTGTCTATATGTGGAACACACAGAAAGACAAGACTTTTCACATAGTCCAAGTACAAGCATGCCTGACCTGCACTTGGTGCCCCTCTTGCTGATTCTTCCTGTGTGAGACAGTGTGGCATTACTTACTCTTATTTTTAAGGTTGTTTTTTTTTTAAGAAAGGCAACTGAGGAATGTAGACACATTCACAACTAAAACAACCTCTTTTTATTCTTGACTGCTTTAACCCTGTCCTCTGAGAACAGTCCCTTGAGCCAAGGTTTATAGTCAATCACCAAAAAAAAGTGGGGGGTCCATTACCTTCCCCTTTTAATTGTAGGGCAGAGGCCTTTAACTTTCCATGAGGCTTTAGTAAGAATTTCTTCTGGGCAGAATTTCCTTGAACCTGGTAATCAAGACCACAGGATACGTGTTAATTGTCTTTGACATGCAGAATTATCTGCATTTACCCAAGCTAATAACATCACCCCAGACATACTGAGTTTTAAACACATGGTTTAAAATCATCTATAAATTCAATTACCATTCAAAAAAATGCAAAGATTGACAAACACTAAGAAAGTTGAAATAAACGAAGAGATATATGCAACTTTGTCCTTAATTCACCCTGCTTGAATTCTATTCCCTGAAATACTAGCAAGCTTTGGGAAATCACTCCTGTTTATAGTTCCTGTTCTACTAAAGCCCAATTGCATTGATTAAACATCAAGTTGCAGTCTTAATTTTGAATGGACTTGCTTCTCTGGGCTAAATAAATAATCTTAATGATATATACAACATTTTCATTTCCCTGAACACTTTTTTTTCTCAGTGTCTAGCTGCATAAAAAGGAAAAAAAAGAAAATAAATATCTTGTGGAAAAGTAAGGGTAGAAATAACTGGGTGTAGTGGTTCTGAATCAAAGCATCTGTAAGCATTTTTAGAGCTTTAATAATGTTTAAAGTGTTTTTATAACTTCTCCTTTGAAAGAATATCATAGCTGGCAAGTGTTAACTAGATATGCGTAAGTAATAGGTAAAAAAAAGTTGACATAGTTCTATTTAATTTTATCTTTATAATTTATCCACCAAACAAGATCACATTGATTTAAACAATATTCATTACTCAAAATTACTTCATTAATATTTCCTTAAAATTCATATCCTGTTTTCTTTACCTTTTACTTTGAAGGTTTTCCATTTAAAAGACAAAACTGGAAGCTAGCGCAATTAGGCACTAATCACATTTTCATGACAATCTATATAAATTGATAAGAATAAATTCTTTATTATTGTTTCTAATTTATTCTATTTATTTGCTAAAATAAATCAAAATACATCAATTTGCCCTTGCTCCATCTCTTCATTCCCATACCATTTTCATGGTACACAGGCATGAACATTGTATATTTTATACTGCAATAAAAGCTTCACTTAGCAGCACTGTTATGTTTTATTTGCTAAGTAGTAATAATGTGTCCTGGTAAGGTCATTAGGATTTTCAGAAGTAGTTTTTCCTGACATAATTTTCACATTCAGTTCTAAAATGTTGTGAACATACAAGAATTCTCACTTGAAAAAGCAGTTTTTCAGTAAATATTCTTGGTTTCTGTTAGAAAGTCCATTTCAAAATGATTGCTCAATGTAGAGACTGTGTAATGGATCTGTCTATCTCCATAGCCACAGCTTCCATTTAGAGTTAACTGAAGGAGAATTAACAGTGTCAATACTCATTCATGCAAACATTAAAGTTGATAATCATGGGGGAAAAAGATCAATAATAGTTAAACCTTGCTAATAATTATGATGTTGTACTGTCTTCCCCTGTATATTTTCCCCTGCTCTAAATCAGCTGGATGGAGGACAGCTTATATTGTGGTATCTTCTTTCCTGCTGTAATTCTGTGTCTACCACACTGAGTTGTATTATTTTGCTTTGAATGGCAGCAGCTCAAAGCCTAATGAATAGATATCAAAAGTGTATCAAAGATGACAGTACAAAGACAGAAAAGCGTGAAGCTGAATTTAACAGGATAAGGAATTCCAAGGGGAAAAAAGGTTTAAAAGTGAAGTAAAATTTCTGGCAGGTTGGGGTTTTTTCATCAGCAAGTACTGTTTATTACTAAAAATAAGTTGACTGTAAGGTAAGAATGTGAGTGGGTTTAGCAAAATTGGAGCATAAACAGGAAAATACATAAATGCCTCCTAAAATTCATCAGGCTTTGCTGGGGTTCTGCCCTTGGGATAATCAGCCTCCCCAGGAGCAGGTTAGGCTGAACGCCTCTAAGCCCTGGTGGGGAAGGGTCCAATGTTCTTCCCACTGGCTTTTCAGCTGTAGCTGAGCTCAATGATCTGATTTTCCCTCACGTTTAATTTGTAACAAAATGCCCCAATATGCATACCAGGGTCACTGATAGAGCTGCCTGGGAAAGGTGGTGGCAGCACCCCCTCGAGGAAGGGTCAGGGAACAAGAATGGACTAACACACTTTGCCCTCAGTCTCCTTCTTCCCCCATTTTTTCTCTTCCTCATGATGGAACTGCCTGACCTGACAGCTCCTCGCTTCACTGCTTTCAGATGTCTTTAAACTTCCCTTTGAAGCTGTGAAAATCATGCCATGAATCACAGCAGCGATGAGACGCTAGTGCAGACAAACAGAACATGAAGTCAGGCTGCCAGTCCTGTGCAACAAAAGGCTCTCCCAGGTCAAAGAGGTGCGTATGCTTTTCAGCAAGGTAAAACTAATGGGTGAAACCTTCAATTAAAAGCAGAGATAGCCCTCTGGATCACAGCACTTGGAGTAGTAATCATCTCTCGCAGTAATGGCCCCTCTGCCTTCAAGACTTTAGGCTTTGGTGCCTAAAATGACCCCAGCAGAAGGTGACACAGCCTTCACCCCCTGCCAGAAGCCCAGGTGTTACTGTTTTTGTTGGGGCAATTTCCCATTCTGCCATAATCCTGGGGGTTTATTATTAAATTTGGTAGATGCAAATAAGAGGATATTAAAAAGAAAGGTCCCAGCTGCATCTTGCAGCTTCTGTCGTTTCAGTACACATCCTTGAATTGTATGGGTAGGGGTGCTCTACATGTCTGGTTTTATCTACAGTCATCCACGACTTTACACTGTGGTGACTATAGTTACAAATCAATGGCTGAGTATCCTGAGCACAGACAAAGCATTTTAGAGGCACAATGAGTGGCATCAAGGGAACAAGCATTTGCAGAGAAGATTTCGACATGTAAAGTTGTGAGAACACACTTTAAACTGCAATTTCTGTTACCAATTAGTTCTCTTCATTTGTGTCATCAAAGTTTAAGGATAAAGCACCTGGGACAAAACAAACAAAGCAAAAAAAAAAAAAAAAGAAAGTAATGTTTACATTTTACCAGTGGTTTATATTCAATTAAACATCTTTGCTGCTATTTATGTAGTTGAACAGCACTACATTTACACCATGCAATTTTATTATTTCTAGGCAAATATTTCTTTAAAACCAGATGTAAGTTCAAATTAGTTGCGAAAAAAGCACTAAAATAAACTTCCATTTGGGGGTAATCACAAATTGCTCTAAAACTGAAGAGCAAGCTTGTTAGAATACAAAGTGAAAAGCAAACAATATTAAACCAAGCTGAATAAATGAGGAAAAATAGCACACAAGGATGCCTTTAAAGAGGTTTACCTTACTGCAGTAGGTTCTGAGGATGACAGGTAAATTAAAATTCAATGGAAGTTTTAATTTAAGCAGCATGAAGTGACACAGTAGTTTAAAATAAAAGCTTGTTGCGTATATATACAAGGTCTGAAATTTCTGTAGTGCAACTGAAAGCAGAATTTACCTCTTCTGCCTTTAATTCTAGTTGAATCATAAATGGTAATTTCATTCTTCCATCCTGTTTCCTCCTTGAAATCCACTGCCAAAGCACACACTCCCACAGAACCCTGCCAGATTCTGCATCATTTAAAAGTAAACTTTAGGAGAAAGAATGGAAAAGCACAATCTCAAAACAGCTAGCTCACAACCTTCCTTCATTCTTGTTTGTCTGACATCATGCTTCTCTCAGATACAATCTTGTACCTGATTTAGACTGAAAAATCCTCAGCGGTAACCACAGTTTTATTCTTTCTGCTTTTTTTATTTCCATTCCACAGACTATGCTATGCAGAAACAATTAGCTATTTCTTTAAAGTTGTAGATCTCCCGGATTCACACAATTCTTGGGGAGCTGCAGGTGTTGAGGAACGAAATCAGAGGATAAAATACCTTATTTGGTTTGAACTTTTTAGGGGGTATGTTTTCAAACCACTTTATCTGGAAGATTTCATTAATTACATGGGAGCTCAATGTTCTTTTCCATGTGTCCCTGACTTTCATATTCCCAGTGTTTGGCAATGCTATCCACAGAATAGTTATCAATAGTTTGTTTTGCAAACAGAAAGGCGGATCAAGTGGAGCTCTGCAGAGATCCATCCAGGGACTGAATCTTGTAAAAGTCTTCATGAATGATCCAAATTGTATACTATGGAATATATATGCATTTCTTGTAAAAACAGAAAAAATACAAACATCTAGTAGAGGATATTAACTGATATACAGGCTATAACATAAGATTCTACTTAATGAAGGAGAGATCTAGTTGTCCCCCTGTGTGCAGTCCTAGCCACACAATTTCAAGGAAGGTAAAGTTGAATTAAAGAGCCAGAAAACACAGCAGACATTTAAGAAGTGTAAAAATAAAATAATAAAATAAAATAAAATAAAATAAAATAAAATAAAATAAAATAAAATAAAATAAAATAAAATAAAAAAATAGAAAACTACATGACGCAGAGAAAAGCACGTTAAAGAGGAACATGCCAAGCAAATATGTAGAAGTCAGCTATAAAGAAGAAAAAAGTAAACCACTCTCTGTATTGATGGTAACTAGAAGACACAATGAGCTTCAGCAGCAGCAACAGAAAACTCAGTGAAAATTCAGGAACTACTTTTGTCAGTGAGAGAGAAATATGGAAATAAATCATGTGGAGTAGAAATGAGTCTTCTCTGGAAAACTGAGAAAATACAAACCTCTGCCGGGTATGCTGATCTTGATAGATGATCACACCTTGCAGCAAAAGGTGAAACATATGCCTCTTCAGACATCATTCAGCATTTTGTTTCCTCTGGCGTCTTTTAGCCTTTACAGTGTAAGCTGTGATACCTTGTCAAATTAATGTTAACGGGCTTGGAGTCTAATCCTTCTTTCTGGAAAGATTTTAGCCTTGTTTATTTGAAAATAGAAGAGAAGGGCCATTTTGTCATGTCAACAGCCTAGTTGTTGTCAACAGCCTAGCATATTCATACTGAAGAAAAATAAGTTAGTGGTCCTTTTCTGATTATGCCACCATCCATCCAACACACTTCTTCAGCTACCATTTCAGTCCCTCTATTAGGATGAATTTTGACCAGGTCCTCTGCACAGGGTCAGCCCCTGCTCAGAGAGATGTTCTCCAGCAAGGGAAGTCACTTGATTTCATTTTATTACTAAGGTGCTCTCTCCTGAAGGTGAGGGGTTAATGACACACACCAAATTATACAGAAGTTTCTTAAAGGAAGAGATTCATCTTAAACCTACAGCTACAGAAAAGAACGACAATGATTGATCTTCTCACCACTCAGCAGCGTCGGCAAAGCTACAAACATATATTGTTTTTACTCCTCCGGGAGTTATTTATTGAGCAAAGGGAGGGTGGATAACACTTCCTTTGAAGTCAAACATCTTGCTTGGATAAGAAGATATGTTACATGAAACGAAAGTAATAAAAGAACAAAATGCTTTATTAAATCTTCTTTATCATAATATTGTGTTCCAATAGCATCATCTAATTAAGGACATATATGAACCTCTTTTCATCTGAGGATTAGTTCAGAGGCTTTCATTTATTTTGAAACAAACTCACTGCTGAAAAGTTTCCAAGATTTCCAGTGATGTACTCTTTCCATTTTCTTTAATAGGTGTTGATGCTTTAACTACCTCTTCAAGAAACGTTATGGAGGGGGGAAAATAGACAGCACTTCTTGAAAGGAAAAGACGAAGAGACAAATTATTTCTTTATTATCAAGGCAGCAAGAAATATACTGGTTAGTTATTTAATACAGCAAAACTTCATTAAGTTGTATAGACATAGCAGTAGATAGCTCTTTGGGTTTATCTCATTGCTTGCAAGTAGTTCACTTCAGCTCTTTCCTTCAAATGCGAGAGGTGTAATATCAGATGCTTTGAAGACACCTTGCACCAAATGTCTTTGGGAAAATTGTGTTCCTATGCATTTCCCTTAAGATCAGCATGACTCCCAAAAAAGGTGAGTGGAGGGCATTACTAATTTTCCTCAGAATGGTGCTAGAGAAAAATATTTCGTGGGCTACAGCCATTACCTTTCTCCTGAACCACTCTGCTAATTTTCCCCTAATACTTTCAGTTGACTTAGTCCTCTAATAATATTTCCATTGAAAAGATCTGGGTTTACTTACATAATCTATTTCAACAAATTTAGTTTGCATTTCCAGGTAAAAGCAGTTTTGCCATGCTTGATAAAAACAAACAAGTAAATCTGATACCTCTTATTCAGCAAAAATTAATTACATAAACATTATAAATCTGTTTGTTTCAGTGTCCTGTATTTCAAGTCTCTAATAGTAAGAAATAAATCCAGACACTGCTACCTACATTTCAGTAACTTTTATGAAATGGAACCATAAAGCTTGCATGAGAACCCTGAGTATGTATTCTGCTTTGATAGATTTAAGGAGTTTTTTGTTGCACAAAATTTCATAAAACTAGACTTAGTAGCGATTGCTCGCTATCTGGAGACAAACATTTAATTGAAAGGATACTTATCTTTTTTCTTCATTTCTTTTGCTTCTAAATTACTCTCTTCCATATCACATAGTTATTTCCTCTTAATATGTAGTTGCTTTTGTTTTGGTTGTGGCATTCAACAGTCATCCCCATTTATTTGTATGAAAATTCTTCACTGAGAACATAACTCAAATGTAGGTTTTGTTGAATTGTGCTCACAAGTATAGTCCCAATTCCCCTTATAGCCCTTACCAACTGTCATCAGCCTTGCCCTAAGTCCTTTACTTTCTTTGTAACCATGTGTGAAGTGACTGTAGTTAAAAGAAAAACCTTGCCGTACACAAGTACTTTTATTCTTATTGATAAATATCTAAGACCTCTGTTCCTTCCACTAAGCCCTCTCAGTGCATTCCTTATTGCTGTTCATTGTACTCCTCCCTACAGTCAGAACTCAGATTTGACAAACTTAGGACCTCATCCAAGACCATCTGGTTTGTCAGGTCTTTTATACACCCTTATTAAGCCATGTTTTAAAAAATAGAAAATGAGAATGCATTATTAACTTCTGCAGTCTGGAGGAAGACAAAACCATTTTCTGCTTGAAGTGGCATAATATGCCCAAGTTCTAAGGCAATTGGAGCTATTACAAGCAGCTTTAAATAATGAAAATTAAAGTTTACCTACAGAATGTTTAAAGCAAAGTAACTTGGAAGAAAAACAGATGAAAGGGACTGTTGAAATCAAAGGAGGGGATTCATTTTTTGGGATGAGGAGTTAAGTACTTGGATTTCAAAATGAATTTTTGTACTTGTAATAGGAACTTGGGCTACATACTAAACTTAGGAGAAAATTAACTGCAAACAATATCAACATTAGAATAAAAAAGACGTTCATCCTACAAAAAAATAAGTGTGAACAGAATGGGACTTCTATTGCATCTAATTTTATACAACTCTTCTGATAACTTCAAAAAAGTAAAGCCCAGCAATATTTAGATTAATATTTAAATTAAATGGCAGATTTAACCAATCATAAAGCAGAAAGTTGCAGCAGTAGGAATTCCACACTGTTAACTCCTAAGAAGGTAAAATTCCAATGAGTCACAGGAAGAAGTGGGAAAGCAAGTTCACTGCCATCTCTGACAAACTACTGAAATCTTCAGTATCTTTCTCTTAGACACAGAATTATATCTTGTACCCACATTTAAGCTAAGATCTCTTTTTTCATTTATTTTCCTGTGTCCATTACCCTATGTATGTCCTTGATTTAAACTTATACTCTTTTTCTTGATGAATTTTTCAATGGATCCTGGAGCATATAATCCCTCTCCAAACTCCTACAGAAGGTTTCTCCCAGATTTTACATGTATAAATTGATTCTTGGTCATTGAGATGAACCATGCAGTCAAACACTGAAGGACACTGTACTATGTACAGCAATCCTGTGTGTGATACTTCCATGTTTCCTACCGAGCTGCCATGCTTTCATTCAGCTGGCCTGATGAGCTATCTAGAATTCAGCAGAATTGCCTATTTATTTCTGCAAACTTTTTACTGTCTTCTAGTACTGACATATTGCAAGCCTCAGTCAGTCAAATGTTAAAAAATTGCTAATACAGATAAGAGTTCCAGCTGGTACTCATACCCATCAGAATGGCAGGTTCAAAGACACAGAAGAACCTCGGTGCATTTGACCTTTAATATGAGAATAGCAGTTCCAGGAAAAATCATCCCATTTCTTGCTAGTAAAACTGCTCATCATACATTTATTTCAGCCAGTACCAACATTACATTGTTCACATATATAAGGAAAAACAGCAGTTAATGTCCCAGAACTGTTCCAACTGCAGAGAAGTGAAGAAATATCTTTGCTGGGGAAAAAGAAAAGAAATTGACCTATGCCTGATGACAGCATAACAAAAGACACAGAAGTGGCAACAGATTGAGCAATGGATTAGCAAATCCTGAGCTAATATTAGTGCCGGGGAAAAAAAGAACAAGCAAATATTTCTTTGAAGACATTAAGGACCTCAGCAGCATCTGCTGTGCTGGTGTTGGATCTTATTTACTGGGTGTACCAGAGATGGAAAGAGGAGAGCAGATAAGCTCATAACTAGCCTAGGAGAAGTAAACAAACATTTGCAACTGTTCTTGTGTTCTCAGCTCTCAACACATACCTGAAATACAATCCATATATGGCAAAAAGTGGGAAATGTGTATAGCTGTAAATTCATCACGTTTCTAAAAGCTGAAAAAGAGAAAGCTTTTTCATCAGGCCACCTGGAAAAGGCAATGCAGGTTAGAATCATAGAATCATAAAATAGTTAGGGCTGGAAAGGACCTTAAGATCATCTAGTTCCAACGTCCCTGCCATGGGCAGGGACACCTCACACTAAACCGTGTCATCCAAGGCTATGTCCAACCTGGTCTTGAACACCGCCACCGATGGAGCATTCACAACTTCCCTGGGCAACACATTCCAGTGCCTCACTACCCTTACAGTAAAGAATTTCTTCCTCATACCCAACCTAAACCTCCCCTGTTTAAGTTTGAACTCATTACCCCTTGTCCTATCACTACAGTCCCTAATGAAGAGCCCCTGCCCAGCATCCCTATAGGCCCCCTTTAGATACTGGAAGGCTGCTATGAGGTCTCCATGCAGCCTTCTCTTCTCCAGGC
>JAOEHY010037703.1:0-14306 GCA_025447955.1 Psilopsiagon aurifrons | reverse complement strand
ATGTTGAGGACACCAGAACTGCACACAATACTCCAAGTGAGGTCTCACAAGAGTAGAGGGGCAGGATCACCTCCCTCAACCTGCTGGTCACGTTCCTTCTGATGCAGCCCAGGATACGGTTGGCTTTCTGGGCTGCAAGCTCACACTGCAGGCTCATGTTCGTTTTCTCATCAGTTTTTTCTGTACCTGGTCAGCAATAATGATCATGAGGGGACCTGGGTGAATGGGGGAGGGAGAGTGTTTGTTTTATAGTGTAGGCCTGGAGATTCTTGCTCTTCAGTTGGAAACACATTGAAACATCAATCACTGTTTTGAATGCTCCCCGTCAAGGTCTATTTCAAGAACAAGAACAAACTCAGTCTGGTCATCCACTTCCATTTTGTGTACTGGAAGAGAGGCACAAAATTTTTCAAAGGAGTTAGTCTTCATTTCATTTCTCATGGCAAGAGATGAATGATTTAAACAGGTAAGCAGAAAAGTTCAAATCATTACTTTTCACAGTTTGATGACTGATTTGAAGGAAATAAAATGGCACAGAGTGGTTAGAAATAAAAATACTGGTTTGGTTGAAAAAAATAAATTTTTTTAAAAGAAGGTGTTACAGACTGAAAGGAAAGTTCCATTTAGAGAGTATTTCCTTCAAAGTGTCTGTAGTAAAAGCATCAGAAACAAAAGCTGGGTTTAAGGAGAATGACTAATGCTTTTCCCTAGTTACCCAACAAGTAAAATAATGCCCATACCTATAGGGACTTTGGCTCCATTCATTAAGAATTTTCTACTCTACATCACATAGTTCCTTAATAAACATCAGAAAACCCAAGCTGTAAACTGGAATTGGGGAGGGTACCTTCAATTTCTCATTGCATTTCCTTAGTTTGTATTAAAATGCAAGGTAATAATTGGAAGTTTCCAGTAACAGATTGGAAATCCGCTTTCCCATCTCCCAACACAATAGAGCCTAATAGGCTGGAAAGTATTTCTTTTATTTTCTATGCTTCAAAAAAGATTTAGATAATTTGCATAAAACAAAACACCACTGATAGAAGAGGGCAGCGTGTATCAAGATACATTAGAGAAGATCACTATAGCACTCTTCCAAGTGGAGGTTATCCATTTTAAGTACACAATGCTGTGCACATTTTCCCCTTTAGAGTTAAGAAGTGCTTAGGAACTAAATCTCCTACTTTCTGAAAACATCCTCTGACTTCTCACTATTATACAAAAGATTGCTCAAGTCTCTTTTCCCAAACACCCACCCACTAGTGTCAAGATGAATCCTGTATAATTATTATGTATTAGAAACTTTAGAAAGCACAACTGGAAACAAAACTTTCAAAGAATTAAGACAAGGGGAAGTCAAATTTCTTGACCCTAAACATCATTAAGCAGAAGGCAGGCTACTGTCAGGAGTTTAATTAAACCAGATGAGCTTCTGGTGCACACCCAGTCATCACCTCAAGTGACCAAGAATGGCTTTTTGCCAGGCATCACTATGAGCTGTCGCATCAGATAGGTACGCTCCCAGGGGCTGTATCAGATTTCTAACTCTCCATTCTCTACATGTGTACCACAATTATAGCTTAGCTACTATTGCAAATCTTGCCCACCATGGATTTATCTAAAGCTTTGCAGTTATCAAAGTTATTACTGGCTATGCATACACAGATATGTTGGGAAAGACCCTGTAAAACCATTCAATATTCTCCCAGGCTTCTTCTGGATTTCCACACACCAGGTGTGTGCTCCACTGCAGCTCAACCTTATGCTGAAGTCTCTCCACTAGTGAAGCCAAGTGCAATGGTCTTTCTCCAACACTTACATTATTTACACCAGCCCAAGAGTTGTTCTTCACACTGTCCATATCCATTTGATAGGTATTACTGTCAGCCCCCAGCTGCCTGGTGAACTACCTTCTTCCTCAGCAGCTGTATCCCAGACAGTGGTACCAAAACCTTCAGTTTTTCAAAAAAGAGTAAAAGGATACTCTTATGCACTTTTTTTTTTTTGTTCCAGCCACCTCCTCAGTAATAGAGCAGCAGTGTGATTAAGGACAGGAGAGATGACAGAGAATGGAAGGGAATGGAGACCTCCAATGATGGAGAGACACAAATACCAAAACAAAACATACAGGTACGCATAAGCAAATAAAAATGAAAGCCAGTAAGAAGACAAAACAAACTGAAAATACAAAATCCAAAGAAATATAATAGAAAATATAAAAAAGAGGAACGGAGTGCAAGAAACCCTTCAATCAGTCATATATTTGAGTCAGGCTGAAACTGAAAGTGAAAAAACCCTCCACTTCTTCTATTAAAAAGTTCTGTGCAGAAAATGCTTTTCTTGGTAAAAATATTAAAATATGAAACTATCTATTTGTAATGTCTTTAAAAGCTATAAGTGGTTTTAATTCTTTTTTTTTTCTTGTTTTAAATAAAAAGCACTATCAAAAGATATTACAGTTTTTGTGTTGATACAGAAAAAAATTCTTAGCTCCACCAAAGTGAATGGCAAAACTGTTTATGATCATTTCAGTATAGAAATGTCACCCCTGCTTTTACAAACATACAAGCAAAACACTTCTAATCCTATTGGACTACTGAAACTTGAAAACTTACAAAAGAAGGGGAAGAAATGAAAAAGTTCGGAGGAGTTTAATTAGGAGATCCTGATGGACTGTGTCAGCTTTCCTTCTATCCAAAATTTAATCTGGGGTAAATCTGAAGCTGACATGGATAGAGTAATAACAATTGGGAGAAAATATAAAACAAATGCCCTTCTCATTTCATTCTCACTTATGTATGGTTGTATGACTCAGCTGGCTCTCAGACAGGCAGTGGGAGAGATTTAAGAGAAGTAGCAACTCATCTGAATGGCAGCAGTTTCCTAGAATAAAGAGGAAAATGCATTTAATTTACCAAACCTCAGCTGCTTCAAAGTGGCAGAATATGTCTGTGAGAAAAAAAACATCTATGGTGAATATAGCTAAGAGACAAACTTTGCAACTGGAAAAGCCTCCCCTCTAAGTGAATAAGACATATAGGAGGCCTCTTTCCTCTGCTGGTAATGGGCACAGACAGTGATGCAGTGACACAGCTGTCCCTCTCCCCTTGCCAGTGACAGCAGTGATGCTGCTGATGAAACTGAAATTTCCCTGGGTGCACATAGCATCTGGAAACCAAATTGGAAATGACAGTGTCAATGAGGTTTCTAATAATCATAGGAACTCTTCAGAGATTGTCAGGGAAATGAGGACTGTGGGAAGACCCTGCATTGAACACTGAAGGTGATGCCTTGAAATTCTGGAGTCAAGGACAAAACTTCTGGCATCTGCAGGGCCAGAAGCTCACCCTCAGCATGTAAAACAGTGAATGCAAAACTTACTAAAGGGAGCAAATCATTTCCACATCAGAAAGAATTCTGTCAAGGAATCACCGCCCCCATTAAACCTACTGTGATGATTTAAAAGCAAATCTTCTCATTGCCTACTAATGGTGATGTAAAGGAAGCTTAAAATGACCAGAGAAAGAAGCTTCTGAAATTATTGAATGCTTCATACAGCAGCATGTTAATTTTTAACAGGAGTCACAAGACTTCTCCCTGGGCTGAATAATTTGAAATAAACTTAAGAGCACAACAGAGGTATGTCGCTTCTGGCATGTCAAGGGAGTTTGTGTAAGCCTCCCTACACACCTGTTATGAGTGAGGGTCTTACTAAGATCTAACATAATTGAATACTATATCTGTAACCAATCTGGTCAGAATATGCATATTAATAATCTTATTTTACCTAGCAACAGGAGTAATGTTACCACTGAAACAAAGTGTTAGGAACACCAGCAACCCAGAAGAGAATTAACTTGGATGAAAAGCTTATACCCTGGCTTCCAAGAGCTAAAATCTACCCCAGCTTCTTCCCTCTCCCCTCGTTTTCATCTGCTGAAAAGTGACAGTGATTGATGTCTTCTCCCACCCAAAGTATGTTGTGGTTACTGCTCCTTATGGTTAGAATTAAGCTAAAAGCCCAGCTCAAACACTCACCCATTTAGATGAAGTATTTATTAGCCACGAATCCCTCTGTTCTTACACCACCTCAAAGTTTTCGTGTACGTCACTGAGGAACACAAAGGGAAAGACTCTGGCTTTCAGTTGGAGGCTCCATTACCAAACCCTCTAATAAGGCGAGCAGGCATGGAACGGCTCCGAAGGCCCAGATGTTTAAACCATATGAAGCTGCAGAAGAAAATAAAGAGCAGATGAATTACAAAAGAGAGAAGGATACAATGTTTGTCTATGGTTAAACTACTGTAAACTTTGAAATCTGTATTATGGAATCCATTAGAAAACTCATAACTTTGATTTAAAAGTAATAGTCATAAGATTCTTACTTCACCATTTTTTATGGTATAATGAGAAGGTACATTACTAGAATCCCACAAACTAAATAGATGGATTTCATTAAAACTGTCCTGATGAAGAGTAGAATTGAAGGAAAAAGGAAATAACAATTTTTATTTGATGCCAATTTATTTTCATTGAGCACTTTGTGCGGCAGAAACCTAGAAAGATGAAAAGACAGGGGAAACTTTTCCCTTTCTTCCATAGCAGAGTGGAGTTTTTAATGGTATTTGAAGGGCGGAAATGACCTACTTCCAGTTGCTTCTATATTAAGAATCTGGCTACGTATCCAAGGCTTGCCTGAAGAATCAAAGCAATGTACAAATTCAGATCAGAATTGATTTGTCAACACATCGGTTAAATAGAAAATTTGTTGCTAAAGAATGTGCTGTAAAAATGAGTTCTTGAAAGTCTGCCCTGGTAGGGTCCTTCAGGGACATAACTCAGATGTTTGCCTTGCCTCCCTCCTTCTCTCCACTCTGATGGCTGTCCTATGGAAGCAGAAATCACAGTAGCATTACAGATTTGTGCCCCTCTTTCAGGTTGACTTTTCACTTCTAAGGGTCCACAAACCCAAGTCTGCACAAAGTAAAACAGGCTTGTTGTGGCTACTGCTCTTCTCATGTGGTTACCCTTCCCACTGGACTCAAAGAGCCCCAGGAGCTCACCCATCCACCCCTGCCGCAAAACTGCTCCTGACACCATGTATTTTCATAAGACATGGCTCTTCCAGGAAGACTACCATGACCAGAGCAAAGTGACCGTCCCATCTGATGGATTCAATTTCAAAATAAGCAACAGGTGAAGGGCTATGGCAGAAGCCTGAAGGCCACATCTCCTTGCTGATAAATCACACTGATGCCTGCACAGGGTGTGCAATGGAAAGACTGCTCTCCTCTCCCTCCTCTCCAGGAGCACACCGTGGCCAGTGCCCTATACTTGTGATACCACTTCTGGAGCTGCACTCAGCACAACTGCAGTGCAGGTGAGAAAGGGATGAACGATCCAGTGTTTGCATATGATTATCTCATGGAGACACAGGAAGGACACAAGCACTCCTGAACTGTTAACTTGTCTTGTGTTATAATTAAGGAGATAACTATAGACTTGTTATTTTTACAGTAAATAGTGGGAGCTCTGTCCACAAACTCCATTTCTCTACTTTCTAGTTCAACTAGCCAATTTCCCATGACTAGGTCTGTGCTGGCACTTTCCTGCAGCCCAAATCACGTTTCTGGCATGCTACAGTTGGTTCCCCCAAGCATGTTTATGCTTTTCTTCTTCTAGCACACACTCACTCAAGGCAACATGCCCGCCTCCCAAGGCAAGGGACCAGAGCTGGGTGCAGCCTTCCAGATGAGTGCTCAGTCAGCCTCAGGTCAGAGGTGCTAAAGCTCTTCTGGCTTCACTGGAAACAACTCTTCTCTTTGATTCTAGGCCATACTTGTATTTTGCAATGACAGATTGTATTAGTGGCCCACGAGTCACTGCCATTAACTCGAGCTTTCTTCTCCTCACTTGCTGCCTAATGATGCACTTCAGGTTTACTGTTAGTAGGTGTAAGCCTCTGCATTTCATTTTTATATGTAATCCCCTTTGGATGGCTGGAGTCCTTATGCTCATCTACCCCTGTAGCACTATGTTCCAAGCCTTACCCACATCAGCAACATTTCCCAAATCTGTTTCACCCACTCATTTCTTAAGGGCCTCTGGTGCACTGTGCTGAGACCTGCAGTGCAGTGGAAGCTGAAGCCTGGAAACAAACCTCATCTCACTGAATACCTGCAAAACCAAACATTTTGTTTGTGGCTTTTCATAACAAAGTTGTATCCACTGGTGTGCACATGTGCTTCTCAGATGTACCCCTATGTGCGCACACAAAATATGAGCACTGAAAGAGTAGGCTTTAGAACTGCTCAGTCATTTTGGCAATTTCACACTCAGCTATTAAACTTATGGCCTGAGCAGCTGACTTTTCTTTGGGATGACAACTTCTCAGACAGACTGTAAATTCAAATTATAAAGAAACTTTGATGATCCCATTTCTTCTTCCTATTCTAATGTTTCAAACTGTTGATGTTGATTTATTAATAGTTAAACAATCATTGCAATAAAGTAAAAGCCATAAAGTCCTTTCCACATTTTTTTTTTATTTATTCATTTTAAATCTACAGACTTTTGACCATCATTGCCTTACAGTGACACCTTCTGGAAAATCTAGGAGAGGGAAAGCTGCTTCATAGAGGAACAGAGTGCATGTGGAATGGGTATGAATCAGGACTGATCATTACTGGCAGATTTTTGGTGTTAAAATGCCTGTGCAGTGTTGTTATAGCCATCCTGTGGCTTCAGGTCTCATAAAGAAAATTAATCTATCAGTAAGATATTAATCTCATTATCTTTGTTCCATGAAAAAATACTTAAGCGTAGAGTGGAAATCGCATTTCATTCTTAGCATCTCACAGAAGTAAAAACAAATAAAATCCGCAGAAATTATTTTTTTGCATCAAAATTATTCTCTTTCTAATACTGTCTAAAAATATTGCTGCATGCTGAAAGGAATACTTGTGTTAATATTAGAAGTCTTTAATAAGGGAGAACAGTAGTCAAAGTACACAGAGCTAGCTCGATTAGGAATGCAAAATGGAAAAAAACCCTCAAAATCTATTAAAGGAGAATAGCAAAAGATGTGAAAATAAGTTTTCCATTTCTACAGCAGTTTAGCTGCTGGTAATCCACGGTGGTGGTACAGCTTGCAGTTTCATTTGCTGCTCCCTCAGTGCTTTACTCAGATGGGAGTTATGCCAGCATCAGCAGTAGTTTCTGAGGTGGCTTGCAATACACTGTCGCAAAAGTGGCTATGCTGTGTCTCAGTAGACTTACAAACAAGAAGGGCTTTGAGGTTTCCATTTAAGCAAATACAAGTTTCATAAATAAGATCTAGGATCTGGGCATGGCCATGTTCGGTTCCTTAGAAGTGTTATGCTGAAGAATAGCTTGTGCAGGAATGGTGTAGGAGTAGAGGCAGTTTATTATAAAAAGCTGAAGTCTAACTGAAAGCAGAGCCGTTAGGCCCCCACGAAGAGGATGGCAGGGTTATTTTCCAAATTCTCAGCTACAAATGCACAACTAAGAACTCCAAGATGTCTCAACATCCTTACACACATTGTCGCTGGTGACCCCAGAACCATGAGTCTCCATCCATTTGTATAACAGTGCCAGCTGTAAATTTCCAGCTCATTAGTTAGTATACGTAAGCATGAAATCAGCACAACCATGAAGATTTAAACCAGATGAGGGTCTGACATTTAGTTTGGACACAGGATCACATGGGAGAGGAAATTGTATTACGTGGGAAAAAACCATTACAACTATCAAAACAAAGCATTCATCAGGTGAGCTCTGCTGTAGTCTTAGGGGCCCAAACCTTGTGCTCAAACATACCAGGCTGGCTGGCTGACACCAGCTCAGCCCAGAGCACAACACAGTAAAAGAAAGATGAAAGATGGGGCAGGCTGGCAGCACAGTGTGGCAAATCCCGGCTTGACCTGTTACCTGCACCTGATGTGGGGACATCCCATTTTTCTGATCGCTAGAGCTGTTCAGGATGCACGATTGGCTCATGTGGACCCTGTGTGGAACAGGCATGTGGCCAAAGCCTACATTTAGTCTCCAGAAGCTGAAAATCATTCTAGTGCTGCCAGCAGAGAGGACTTCAGTCTTCAGGAGTCTGCTGAATTCACAACAGAGGTCTTCACAATGGTAATTAGCCCAATTATTCATTTGTTTCCAAAGGTTTCCATTACCTTTAGTGTTTTAGTAGTGCCTTTTTCTGATTCCATCTGAAAGATGACTCCACCAGTCCCTAGTTTGTACTTACATCACAAAAAGGAGTGGGGGAGATTTTGCTGTGCAGGAACCATTTCCAGAATTAAAAAGGAGTAGTCTGTGGAGCAATGAAAAGAAAGATCTCATATAATCAGGGTTGATCACAGGTTTGGTCTAAACCTCATGAAATTTCCAGACTTGTGCTTTCAATCCCTTAGGATTGATTTAGTTAGGTCCTCCAGCCTCACCCAGAAGGTAAGCTCCTCTGGTGAGAAGCCCTCAGCAGCTGGGGGTTTCAGAAATACCAGGTACTGTAGGATTTGCAATAAAGCAAAGAGGAATCAATGCTGATTTCATCTCTATATAAATCTAACCTCATTATACCTCTATGTTATTCCAAAGGCTGTGCCCTCTTGTACAAACTCACTTCAAAGGAGGTTGCAGGGTTGATTATAATAGATGTATGATGGAGAGCGTAAGATGGAAGGAAACATAATGTACTCACTGGAATTGAGTAAAATTGGGGCAAAAAGGGAAAAAAGAAGCAACAGGAATGATCTGAGACTAGTAAGGAGAAACTACCTTGGTGATTTAAACGAAAGGGGCTTGAAGCTGGAATGCAGGCAGATGGCTATCTCAGAATTTGATTTTCTTACAAAAAATACCAAACAAAAACCCCCCACCAATAATCAGATTTGTCCCAATAAACTCAAACCATTTTTTGAAGACTTGCAACAGCTGCCCTCACTGAGACTCTAGAAACACCACTGCAGTAGAGTCATTAGATAAACTGAAAGAAATCCTCATGAGATATTTACATGTCAGTTTCTTTCTAATTCAAGAAGCAATCTTCAAATAGGACCCTTTTACTATAACAGCAATCCGTATTAATTTACTACAACAATAACATAAGTCAGTTTGCCAGTTGGTGTTTTGCATTTACTATAAAGCTCGAAATGGAAACTGTGGCCTTTGATGAAAACTGTAAAATTCCAGTAAATGGGATTAGTCATCCTTTTGTGTGCCCCAGTTCCACATATCAAATAACAAGCAGTGACACTCTCAGCTACCAAGTGGAAGCAAACATACTTCAAAAAGGGAAAAAAAAGCCACAGAGAGGATGAGTAACATTTGACATTTTCATGTGAGGAATTTCTGTAAATGTCTCGCTCCCAGAGGAGAAATACCTTCCAAAACAGTAAGTTCACTGTGGTCATTTTCCTTAATGGAGTACTGTGAAATCCAGAGGGGGAAAACCCTTAATGAAAATGTCTTAATATTTAATTAACACTTTGCAACCTGGGGCCGTTTAAGGCATTTCAAATCAAGATCAGTATAGCTGATAGCAATGGGGAATGGATTTCAACCTAAAAGACTCATGAAGGTTGTGGAGATCTTCATTACCTGCGCTTTGGCTATCTGGTAGTGTCCTGAGTCTTTTAGTTTCATCCTCAATCAAAGAATTCCATTAAACAAGAAGCTACAGATCACACAAATATTGTACGCCTAATCTCTTTGGGTTTCTTGGAATACAAATTAGATCAGCCTTTGGAAAGTATTACTATTTCATCCCAGATCTCACTGTCCTCATTGGAAACCTGGAAATCCTCTATATTCACTTTCTCCCAATCTTGCTCACACAGAATATTGAGTCAAAGCCTGATGCCTTCTGTTGCTTGTGCAAGCAAGGCAACAGCATTGAAAGGTTGCATATATAAGTTTCTGAAGTAATTGCCAGTTGTTACTGAGCAAAGCACCCAACTTTCATAAGATTTCAGCATCCTAAATGTACCTTAAATAGATTTCCAGTACTAAATTGTTGCCAAGTACATTGCATAACTGGGTTTTATTATTCTTATCAATTTACAGGACAATAAAAAAACATTTTAAAAATGTAGTTACAAATTTTGGCAATTAGCACAAAATGAAATCAACTGTAGCAAATCCTTGCGAGTGCTTTTGTTATTCTAACTTCTGGCCATGCATCAGAAATGAAACTTCCAACATAATACATCACTAGCATCAGTTAAATCCTCACAAAGACTGGTAACTCCATGACATTAGAAACACACAAAGTAATTTATCTTCTTGCAAGAAAGCCATATTCCACAGCAATCCCACTATTCAGGCTCTTCTTCTAGAAACTCAGCCCTGGATGCCTCCCCTTGGTAAATTAGTATATAAGCCATAATGGGAGAGCTCCAACTTCCAGGATGCCTATGGCCCATTTCAAAGTGAACAACTGAAGTACAGAGTGATCTCTCTTCTGCAATGGCAGGATGTCACCACAAAGGGCCACATCCCAGTTCTCCCACTCTGATCAACCGGCCTAACAGAGCAGTGTCAAGAATGGACTGAAGCCATCATAAAAAAATACACCTGCTCTGCTTCTTTTGCCACACACAGCCAGAGCAGTAGGTTTACACCTGAAAATGTTTTGTTTTAAATAGTAGTCCCAGAAGGGAGATGATCTGGTACATTTGTATGTGCATCCTTGCTGTCATAGGCATCAGCTGCATCACATTCCTATTAGGAAGGATGAAAATTTACCTCACTTTTGAGATGCAGGGGAGAATCCATACTGTGCAACCAGGTTATTCTTAATACAGTGCATACAAGCCTTTTGCAAGACTTCAGGTTGAAATCCACTGCATTTCAAAGTGTGACTTTCACAAGTTTATGTCTTACATTTGATTGCAGCTCTTTCCAAAGGAGTAGGAAGTTGAAGAAAGAAGATTAAAATACACTTCCTGGCATTCACTCACAGACCATGCCCTGTAATGTCTGTGGATGAAAGCACAGCCTGACACAGGCTGGCTCACAGTAATGACAGCAGTGTGGGCAGGCAGAGCATACACACCTTGCACAAAGGCTGGCAAATCCAAGTAGGGCTGCAGGCAGAGCTGGCAGCAATGCCAGCAGAAAATCCCAAATGTCCTCAAAACTCCCCTTTTAAGTTACAGCTGCTTGCCAACTGTTCAACAGCTGTAGAGAAGATGAGGATGTATAGGGAAACTTTAAAATTTATCAGCATATAGCTTTGGTACAAATAATTTCAGGGAGAAATACAGCAAGGAAGAAAATACATAAAACATATATTGTTCTCCCCCTATTATAAATAGAAATAAGAGAACTGAGGGAAAATTATATAGCCATTTACAAATACTGTACCAGCCGAAAGACCAGTGACAACAGAACAGCACAGATTATACTACTTGCTAGAGAAGAACAGGACTGGAATTCAATTGCCATACATATATCCAAAGGAGACTCTTCAAAATCTAAAAAATACAAATGCACAAAACCCAGAAATTTTGACATTTAAAGAAAGCAACTGAATACAAACAGATTACTCAGGACACCTGAATCAGAGCATGATTACCAAATGAGACAGAAGACCCATCAGTACACTGCTCTAGGCTCATAGAATCCGCTGATGAGAAGATGTATCACCCATTAAACTAATTAAAATGCACAAAGGAAGAGTGGCTTCTGGGAAAGAATTCCCAGTAAAGCCACACTGGCATAAGAAGGACAGATCTTGTAGTCTGACATAGATCAGACCCACCACAGAACAAAAATTAGTATCAGAGCTTCATGATTCTCCAGGCTCCCCGCTAAAGGAGGCAAATAAGTAAGGCTCAGAAGAGAAAACACAGAGCAGCATGTTGCTGCTTTTCTAAGCATACTGATATGGAAGATTTAAACTCGTACACTGATGACTTCCTTATTAGAACAGCACTATTGCACTATTTGCAGGCTAAGTTACTACTCAGCATGTGCACTATGTCCCCAAACTGGCTCTTAATAGGAACATATTAATATACACTCCACCAGATGGAATGCATTAGATGTTATATATAAAAGTTGTTTTTGTTTTTAGAAGTCTACGTAACTTCACACACACACACACACAGTAATATCCCTCAGACTGTATATTAATCGTGTTTACTGATCTCTGCAGAGTATTAGTACACTTTGAAGTCAGCCTACTGTGCCAAGCCTCTGTCAGCTGAGGGCATAAATTTTCTTCTTTTCTCCTTGTGTAACTTCTTTCTTTCTCTTCCCACACCCAACCTCCAACGAAGCAAGGTTAGACTGGAACTAGACACGTTTTTATATTAGTCTGCAAAAACTTATGAGATGTGTGAATGGGTGACTTCACTTTGAAGGTACATGTTGTAGTTCCCAAGCCATCTTTTCCACTCAGTAAACTTCTCAAACAGGCATCCTTTCTGAATCATTCTGTAGCAGAGTGAAAACTTCCCAAAAGTACAATTCTACCCATATCATTAGTTAGGCAAGCTTTAAGCCTAGGGCTGCAAGTTACCTTTAGAGAGAAGTGATTATGAATAAAGCATCTAAGAGGGAGTTATATGCAATAACAATACAGTGATAACACACCTCCTTTAACTGAATAGGTATTTTGTATTAGAAAACAAGAAACATAAGTTCCAATCAGAAAAAAAGAAAAACCAGCTGCTAGAAAGGTGGGCCGATAAAACTGACCAGTTACCATACTTTTCCTGCCACAAGATATAATGCCATCTAGCAGTGGAAAAGGTTTTATCTTTCAGCCATCATTAATATCAGGTTGGTGTGCATTCCATGCACAGACATGGAATCAGCAGGGACATGGCATCAGACAGTCAGCCAGGCATCTCTCTGCAAATCCTGGTACAGCGGGAACATCTCTTTCAAGTCTCTTACTAAGAGTCACTGAAAACTATTATGAATACTATGTATGAAAGCACTTAGTGGACCCCAAAGCATAAGCACTACTTGATAAGAGCAGTCCAGGAAAGTCAGTCTAAACTATGAGTGCTCCCACCATTAATACCATCTGCAGCACATCAAACAGTAAATGCAATATTGAAAAAAACCTAATCCTGCTCCTTCACTCAAGAAAGAAACACAGGCTGCATATAAACAAGAAAGGCACACAAATTCTGAGGTATAGCTAGCATGCAAGTCAAAGTTAAGGGAGCAAGATGAATTTTCCTTGCAAGTTGCATCAGCATAAGTGATTATTTGTGGTTATGCATAGTTGATATCTATATCCATCTGCATTGTATTTGAAATTTAGGCTTCTGATTTTGACCCTCTGAACTGTACTGAAGCTGCTTATCAGTACCCTGAAACCAGTGATGAACATACATGACCCTCAGTATACTTTTCATAGCACAGAATTACTTCAGTCACCAGCTGCTATCTGGCTACAGCTGTTTAGAACCAAAGACAGGTCTCTGGGCTGGAAAAGACAAAACTCAAATGGCCTTGAAAGCTTATTGAGACTTTTTCCGCTGCCTTCCAAAAAGACAGCCTGTACATAGCTAATCAAACAGACATTGAAAGGCAGAGAGCGAAGAAAACAAAAATGCTTCTGAAGCTACCAATAGCACAAAAAATAGCAAAACACACTAGTGTGTTTCAAACATTTTAAGTTACCTTTATTTACTTGTTTGTTTGGGTTTTTTGTGTGTGCATGAAGTGTTTCTTTGCAGAGCCGGTGTTAAAAAACAACCTGCAACAAGTCTCAGTTGCAGAACTTGCTCCTTCAGGATGGCCCAAACCACTAAGCATAAGAGGAAAGAATCACCTCTGCACTGGGTGGAGGAGTCATGAAGGGCTCATACTTGCCAAACTTGCCATATGCAACCATGATGGGAAGCTGCTCAAACACTACTTTTCTTGGTTGTAACTAGGTTGAGATTGTATAAAAGACAAGGATGGAAGCATAGGAAGGGCATTTAGGACAAGGATGTGACAGAGAAGATTGCCTCCCCAGCCCCAGGAGACTATTGTTTACAACATCCAGAAGGTCATTGGTTTGACTCAGCAATGGGCTAGTAAATGCCTTTTTTCTGACCACACAGCCAAACAAATACTGTATTTCTGAATGTCTGAATTGTGTGATATCATACCAAGGCCTGCGCTGGCCCTCAGAAAGAACAGATTTGAAAGGTATGTATCTCCACCCCCTTGGAGCTGTCTCATGGTTTCTGCCATAAATCAGCCACGCAGTTTGCTACATGGAGAATCGAAAGAATGCAGCTCCCACAGGTTGAGATAAGAACAGTTTA
>JAOEHY010037702.1:0-21275 GCA_025447955.1 Psilopsiagon aurifrons | reverse complement strand
CCTGTGGGAGTTGCATTCTTTCGATACTCCTTCCCATCCCTCCAGGAGCAGAGGGAAGAAAAAGGGGGAAGTGAGTGGACAAACTTCGTGGCTGATTTATGGCTTAAACCACGACACTGAGTCACATGTTCTCATAAAAGTCTTTGGATGTAGTTTAATGCTCAATGCTTTCATCACCCTTCAGTTTCATGTTTTATCTTTCCTTTTCAGGTTCCTGCCCCAGTCTTATATAGTCTCTCCTGGGTGTTTTGATCTTTCTCCTTCCACACCAAGTGCTCCTTCCCAGGGGGTTAAAGGGGAGGGTTGCAATGTCCCTGCTTTTACTCAGGCTTTGTAACACAAATTTAATCACACGTGCTATGCCAGAAGATTCTCCCAAGCCCATTTTAACAGCTCAGATTTTTCCCTGAACTTCTCTATAACCTTTCTTACTGTCTAATTTAGATTAGACAATGATTTAGATATGACCTGAATGATCAAATTCAGACCACAACGAAGTTTCTACAGACACAACGTATGGACTATTTTATATAACAAGAGCCCTGGTTCAGTTTTTTTTAAGATATCCTTCTTTCTTGCACCTTTGAAATGCAGGTACAGTCTTATCCTCTCAATTACCAACTAAGAAATCGGATGTGTGTGTCCTTAACATGTGAATGCAATTGGGCTTTTAAAGCTCTAAAATAAGTGGCATTAGTAGCAGTCAAAAACTCTCCAGGGTGCAAACTTGAACATAGTTATTGAACATAGTCCAGTAACAAAGATATAATGCAAATCCACGATTACTACCACCAATAATAATAATGAGAAGGGAAATAACAAGGGGAGAGAACGTGCAACTGAAAGGGGAAAAATAAAAGAAAACAATAAACGTAAGTGATGCACAATACAGTTACTCACCACCTACCAACTGACACCAAGCCTGACCTGAGAAATGATCTGGGCCTTCCATGTGACTCCTCTCTCTTTATATACTGGGCATGATGTGCTGCGGTATGTAATACCTCTTTGGCTAGTTTGGGTCAGGCATCCTGTCTCTGCTTCCTCCCGGCTTCCTGTGCCCCTCTTGCTGGCATAGCCTGAGACTGAAAAGTCCTTGATCAGTGTAAGCATTACCCAGCAACAACTAAAAACATCAGTGTGTTATCAGTGTTGTTCTCAGACTAAAGTCAAAAAAACAGCGCTGCACCAGATACTGTGAAAGAGAAAAATAACAGCTGAACCCAGGACAGTTCTTCATTTGAAGTGAGATTCCATGCAACTGGAAACTGGATAAGAGGAAAAAGTCCTGAAATCAGAGTTGTTTTCTTATTAATGTATGAGTGTGTTGGGATCCCACTGAATATCTACCCAGCACACTCCACTTACACATGTGCTGCAGAGAACTTCAAGTTGTTGCTAAAGTTTGTAATAAGGCAGCCTCTACTGATAGTCCCATTTTTACGCTCCTTCAAGAAGATTAAGAAATATAGCCACAACTGTAGCTAAATGTACGGGAAAGAGACAAGACACTCTCTAAAACCCTTCTCTTCCCTGTTGATGTCCCTCGAACAAAAAAAAGCACCTGTCTATTGCTTGTTAGAGACTTAATATAAAACGCATTCTTCCCCTATAAACTGGCATCCTTTTAGTGCTTACTTTAATCCCCTAAACTTTTTGATTCAATCTTCTTTCCCATAGTTTTGGCTTTGAATGGCCTTTTGAGTGCTATGCTATAGTTTGAAGAACCTGCAGCTACTGTAAGCAATCCTCCCTGTGCTGTTTTCTCATTTTAGGTGGAAGATCAAGTCAGCATTAGAAGATGAAAGGGAACAGAGAGAAGTGGCAAGGATGAAAACTGATGGGGATAAAAGTAGCAGAGAAAAAGACAGTGAAAAAAGAGTAAGACGAAGACACAAATGAAGTAGCAATTTGTGATTGACCTGAATGACAGAGAAAGAGAATAACTTATTTTGGAAATATTTGCCAACATTTTTGAGTATTTTATTATATAGTAGAAGTTTCAGTCATGTGGACAGGATTGCACATATGGGATGAAGGCAAAATCTAAGATATATTTCAAGCTCTTTGCCCTTAGTTTACATCTCAGCCATATAACCATATTAAACATAGGATAAAACCTAGGACTACATAAGCAGAATGTTTGGAAACACTAACTTTTTTGCTGTTCATGAAAAATACTTCTTCAACGTAGACTTTTTCTATCAGTCTTTTCTCCCTATAAAATGTAGCAGGTTTTTGGTTGGTTTTTTTTTTTTTGATTTTCCACTTTCAGTCACAATATGAATTTCACCTCATGCTCTCCACATACACGACTCAATGAATATTGTCAAATAATAAAATAGGAAAATAAAATTTATTTATATCTAGTTTAAGCCCAGCCAGTAACTCAGAACCATGCAGCTGATCTTTCATTTCACCACCACCACCTCAATTCCTTCACCAGCTCCCAGAGGGATGGGGAAGACATTCAAAAGAACGTAACTCCCACAGGTTGAGATAAGAAAAGTCCAGCAACTAAGCTATAACACAAACCACTACCACTACCACCAATACTAATAATGATAAGGGAAATAACAAGAGAAGAGAATACCACCGCTCATCAAACGCCGACAAATACCCAGACCAACCTGAGCAGAGATCCAGCCTTCCTGGGTAACTGCCCCCAGTTTATATAGTGGGCATGAAGTGCTGTGGTATGTAATACTCCTTTGGTTAGTTTGGGTCAGGAGTCCTGTCTCTGCTTCCTCCCAGCTTTCCCTCCTTGCTGGCAGAGCAAAGGTCACAGTAAACATTACTTAACAACAACTAAAAACGTCGGTGTTATCAGCAATGTTCCCAGGCTGAAATTCAAAAGCACAGCACTGCACCAGCTACTAAGAAAGAGAAAAATGACTGCTACTGCTGAACCCAGACAGGGCTTTTAGTAGGCTTTTAAAAGTATTTTAGTTTCAATAAAAGTATTCTTTGTCCAGACCTGTAAAACAAGAAAAGCAACTTCCCCATTGTCTTGGTTTCAGCTATAAGGGTTATAACAGGGAAGTCAGCAGGGATGAGGGTGTGGCTGCATGGTGCTGAGTTACCACTGGGTTTAAACCACAGGAGTCCTTTTTGCACCCAACGTGAGGCACAAAGGGTTCAGGTAACAACAGAACTGACGAGAGTGTGGTAAACAAATTTGTTATAAGCAAAGCTGTTTTGGATTAATAGTCGCTCATCACAGTGCTGATTAATTTGCTCTCAGAGTTGTGCTTAGACCCAGAATTTTGCTATGTCACATCTTACTTGCAGCCTGTATTCAGTTTTATCATTTATTGGCTCTGGGGCCTGGACTAAGGTTCTCATTTTGTTGTGCTTTATGATAGTGGCTTGTAATATGACAGAACTATTGATCACGAAACTGATCTGGTATGTATTCTCAGCATTGCCCTCACCTCTATATTTTGGGAGGCATGTAATGGGAAATCTTAGCAACTACTTCTTTTCTTTCCCCCTTGGAGGACCAGCCCATGGAGATGTCATCCTCTAGTGCCTTCCCCTCCCCCACCAGCCCATTTAAAGTGGCATTTGAGAATTTAAGGATTTTGAATATCCTTTAAACACCCTTAAAACCAACCTGCCCCTATACACAAAAGGAAATGGAAGCTAAAACCAGCTCACATAGTGAAGGAAGATGAAGAAGAGTCAATACCAGAACCAGAGGGGGCAACACCAAAACTAGGGGAACCAGTACAAAAAAACAAATGAAAAGGCAGAACAAGAGGTAACTTCTTAATCTCTTTGAAAGCAGAGTGCAAGACACAGTTCACTTTTACTTGAAGGGGGATCCAGTACACATAGAATCAGCTGCCTCAGGGGTGGAAACACAGCCCTACCATCTGCCATGAACTGATTCAGTCTGCATTGGAACACTCATTAAAAACAAAGCCAATATACGGGTATCAAAAGCACAGTTCTGTCAGGTTTTCTGATGCTAGCTCCAGAATATATACCATAAAAGTGCTAAAGTTAGGCTTCAGTAATTTTTGCCTGAAATGTATTAGTAAAGTCTAATTTTGTGCATTTATTGTTCCAGGTATATGTCAATTACCATACTTAACTATATATTTAGATGAGCTTCTGTAATAGTGTTCTTATAAATGAAACAAAATGGGATATCAAAGCCGGGTTTTCTTACTTTGACATTTCAGAGTCATATAGAGCTTTCTAATAGCAGAATGATTGTGAGATTAACAAAATAAATCCAGAAACAAAAATGAGGATCATACAGGAATGATCTCATCCCAAGCAGATAGTTTCTCCTCCCTCAGGTTCCCTAGTCTCTGAAATACTGATTTGAGCTGCAGTCAGGTAGTTTAGGAGTGTGCTGTGGTTTTAACAGCTGGTTCCACTAAATTAAATTAAATCATCAGTAGGACAGCCTTCTTTAGGCCATGTTTTAATAGTGTTTTATAACTCAGTAGGACAATTTCTGTCACCACAGATTTAAAATCTGAGTGGTAACCTGAATTTCATATCTCTTTTCTATGGAGAAATAGCCTGAAAAATGTGTTAGACTATAATAAGAGATATTCAGAGCTTTTAAAATATGTTTTGAATTCCTTGGCAGATCCAGTAGCACATAGCTACTTATTTCCCTTTCAAATTCTGTAGCAGACAAATATGCAGTATTAACTTTCACACAACATAGGTATAAATGTGGCATAATTGTAGAAGATATTGGCATGATTTTTTTAAATTAAATGGTGAAAAATACCATGTAGATCAATTGTTGCACTACAGTCTCACAACTGTTCACTAGTCATTTACTGTAGTCTCCAGGTTATGAAAAACCATCACAGATTGTCATATGAAGATGTCTACAGAGTACAGAAATAAACAATACAGTTTATGGGCAGTTTTAGGATGCTAGGATTAGTCTTTAGCAAATATTTGAAATATGAGAACAAGGAAATGGGTAAACAGCTATTAAATAAAACAAATGCAGTAATACTTTTGAGGGGAAGTCAAATTTGCTGATTTGTGTCACTGAAAAATGAGATCAGTTATATTAGATCAACAAAGACAATTTGTCTAATACGTGACACTTTTGTGATACTTGACTGAACTTTAGCAATAACAATGTTATAATAAAAATTAGCATATTTGTTTAAATATAAATCAAGTTTCAAGAATAAAACAAAAAAAACATTCTCAAAAAGCAATTATTGCTTGCAATTTTTAACTTCTTATCCCATGATCATCAGCACTTTGGCTTGAAAGATTAAGGGTTAACACTTTGGGGAAAGCAGTAGACAACTATCCCTTTGTATTACTTTGAATGACCCATGTCATCTAATTTATTTGTTGATTTATAGAAAAACTCTAAGAACTCACCAACAAAGTTTAAGTTGACAAGCAGATATTCTCTATTGTGGGGCCAGGAGACACAGGGAACAGCTCCTCTGAATGTGTCTTGCTCAAGCACCAAACAAGATGTAATTATATAGTCATCAAACACACATATTCATTACATTACATACATATTCATAAAGCTACTTATACATGACACCATTCTTCTAGAAAATTCCTCCTGCATGCTCACAATAATGTGGTAGTGGTCTTTGGGACCCATGGTGGTTGTTTCTTCCTCATCTTCTTCTTCCTCACTTTGGCTGAACTTCAGTTTTGCAAAGTCCCTCTGTCCCGCCAGCAAACAGTAGTTCGGGTCTAGCTGGTTATTGTAAAACATTTACCTAAGATACTTTTTCACTGTCATCCTACAAAGCTCTTAACTGTTGTTATTGTTGCAAAGCTACCAAGCCCAATGTTGCTTAACCACAAAGCAGAACTGATTTTACTTATTTACAAAATATTATACTGCATTTTATATTCCTTTGTTTCAATTTCTCCCTTTTTCTGTCCTTTTACAAGGTCTTTTGCAAGACCCCTTTAAATTGTTCCATTGCTATTTAAAGTTTTTCTGAAATATTTTCCATTTCTACCTGGGGCTTAGTTTTGTTTCTTTTCTATTCTTCATAATTTTTCATTGACTGTTTACAATATTAAAAGAACCATTGAATTGAAATGCAAATAACTACAACTAGAATTTTCAATATCATTATTACTATGAACAATTGCCTTAACCAGGAGAGATGTGGTAATCAAGATGTCAATTTCTTCCAAATTTCCTCAAATTCCCATGAAGTATCTATCATTTTGAGCAACCTCATGAAATATTCCAACTTATTTCCGTGTATCCCCTAGATCAGTTGTGATTCTTTCACTCTGATCTATGTAAGAGTAACAATTATCATTGATCACTGAACAAACTCGTCCTTGTGAGGCTAACAATATATCTATCTAAAATCATTTGATTCTGTATAATCACTTCAAATAGACTGGACAATTCTTGTATGGCTTGAACGGCATCTGCTGTCCTGTTTTTTTATAGTATCTATCATTGCCAATATATTTAGAAGGAACTTTTTTAACTCACTCACTGCTAACCACAGAACAAATCATCTGGCAAAAATACGAAAAGATATATTTCAGTCAGCTACCGGATATGAACTTTTTTGGTTCATTTAACAAAACTTCTAATCCACATTCCAGATGGATGTGTGTGGGTGTAAAGAACCTTGTTGTGGAGGATTTCTCAGCTAGAGCAGCTGCAGGGAGAACTTTGAGATAGCAGAGGAATGCTGCTGGGAAAAATTTTGGGGAGTATTGTAGGGAGAACTCAGCAAGATAAGAAGGAAGAAAGAAGCATCCAATCAATATCAAATCAATATCAAACATCCAATCAAGATATCAACCAATGAAGAAGCTAAAATATCCACGTGGGTGGTGTCAGCTAACCAATTGTATTAGGCGCTCGTACACGCGGGTACTTCTGATAGCCTATATCAACCCTGGACCTTCTGGAAATAAATGATTTCATTTCCTAACCAGAAATGGGGTCTGTGTCTTATTCTCCACAGATGTGTGCTAACAATTGTGAGATTAGGGAGTACTGCACCAAGGTGCATAATCCTTTTCAGTCAAAGGGTAATGTTTTACATGCATTTTCTCCACATATCCAATACCATACTTTCCCTTCTGGAACTGGACCCCATTTCCCTGTGAACCAGTCAGTGTTTTTTCTCTTGTTATAGCTTGAAATATTACCCATGAAAACTGTAGAATTTATACAATCTATGAAGCTATATTCTAGAGAACGAGAACTCTGATTAAAGGGATGTCAAACCCCTCTCCTGATTTAGGCAATTGAGTAGAAACCCAACATTCACTCCTATTAATGAAACTAGTTACATTTTATACCAATGACATAATAATTATTGTTTCACGTGCCTATGTTTATAGTTATATAAATTCAAATTATGATCGACAAAGTTTTATAGGTATAGGTTCTAAAGACTCGACCCTCCATATTTTCTCTGATTCTGGTGTCTTCTTGATCCTTAAATAGTGTAGCCAGGAGGGCTGCTCCTTTAACTTAATTGCAGTGAAAGTAGTTAGCAAAATTTGATACGGTCCACTCCATTTTTCTTCAAGAGTATCACCTAAAAAATTCTTAATGTAAACCCAATCACCTGCTTTAAAAGGATGGATAGGATGATCTAAACCCTTTACTCTGGTCCCTAGTACCCTTTTATTTTTTTTTCTCCTAATTGTTTCCTTAAGCTTATCAAAAACTGTTGGAGATAGCTTTCTCCTACTTCCTGAAGATTTTCCCCTTTAAACTGGGATTCATATGGTCTTCCATATAGAATTTTAAATGGGCTAACTCCTTCCTTTGACTGAGGGTTTTCTTCTGATTCTTAACAAAGCCAACGGTAAAGCCTGATGCCAATATCAATTTGTCTCTTGACAAGTCTTGCCAATTTCCTATTTGCTTAGGTGATTCATTTTTAATTATTTGTCCACTGGCCTGAGGCCTATATGGAACATGTGATTGCCAATCGATTTCCAGTTTCCTACTGATTTTTTGCAATAATTTTGCCCTGAAATTGAGCCTCGGTCAGAAGTGATAGCAGTTGGCACCACAAAATGAGGGATTATTTCATTTAATAACATTTTAATTACTCGTCTCACATTATTTACCCTACAAGGGAATGTTTCTGGCCAGCCTGAAAAAGTGTCTGTCAATACCAATAAATATCAATAACCTTCTTTCCTAGGTAATTCAGAGAAATCTATCTGCCATTGCAGTCCCCGATAATTTCTTTTTCCAATTTTCCCAATCTGATTCTTGTTTTGACCATGGTATATAAATTTCTTCCTACAGTTTTGTCGGTCTACTATGAGTCATTGCTCCAATGGGTCTTTTTATGTTCTTCCTGCCTGGATGACCCTCTTATAACAGAGGGGGCCGTCCTTCACATCAAGGTCTGGCATGGCAGGTGTTCCCACCGCTGAACGCCTACTGGGTTGCAGCCAAAAGCGGAGCTAAAGGTTCTTCTTGGTGGCAAACAGAGGCCAACCCAGGCTTGCCCTTAACTACAGTAGGGGGCATCATACCAACCTCAGTCCTCACACCTAGTTGTCAATACAGATTTTCCTCTGCCCCATCCAATAACAAGTCACTACCATGGCAAAGCACACACAGATTTACATTTTCAGAATAACTACTACAGGGTGCATTCCATGATTTCAGTTTTCATATCAATATCCCCCACGATTTTGTTGATTGCCCTTAAATCTTGAACTAACCTATAACTCTTTCCATCTGGTTTCTTTATTCAATCAGCAGTCTATATTTTAAAAATTTATCAATGATTTCTTTGATTCCCTTCCAATTTAAAGGATACTGCTTTATCGGAACTGGGTGGGCCCCTTTTTATTTCTGCTTTAACAGGCAAAGCATTTTTTGCCTTACCTGGAATTTCAGATAATCATACTCCCAGGTATAACTGATTAAAAATTTCTTTTATTTCAAGGAGGTCCTCCTTTTTGTTTTTCTGTTGAATTAGAGATAAACTCAGAACTTCAATTAATTGTTCATCTTTAACTCTTAATTCTATTTCTCTTTCCTTAAACATTATGGTTGCTTCCAAATATTCTAATAAATCTTGCCATAGTAAGGATTTTGGAGACTTTGGCATGTATGAAAATGTATGCATTCCTATTTGTTTTTCCAGTTTCTACTTTAAGGGTTTCAGAAAGAAAGTTTTTTCTTTGCTGCCAGTAGCTCCCACAGCTGTAACGGATTCTTTTCCCAATGGAGTCAAACTCTGATTTAAACATCAAATAGGTTGTTCCTGTGTCCACTAAAATTCCGCCCCATTTTCTCTGGTCCTTAGCTTTAATTTAACCAGTGGATCCACTAGGGTAGATTCTCCAGGTTCCCATCAGTCTAGCTCCAATCCAGTCACCAGAGTTATCTGGAGATCATTTAACTTGAGGTTTTCGCATTTTCAATATCTAATCTCTTTTGCAATATGCACACTGGTCCTGTCTCATAGGGAATGGATTCATTTTCCACCCCTACCTAGCATTCCTCCTCTATTTCTGTTTGTATATATCCAATCAGTTCCTAATCTCCTCGGGACTGTAGTCTGTCAATTTTCTGTTCTTATTTGTCCACTTGCCCCTGTGATCATTTTGCATTTAAACACAGGAGCCACATGAGCTCTTCCTTTTTTGTTCACATCTTCCTTGTCTTTGGTGTTTGATTCTGACTCACTGGTACCCCGAATATCCCCAACTATCTCCATCCTATGTCTCTGGGTCACACTCAGGATCAGACATAAGGGCATGAACTTGTGGCCCTACTGCCTCTGTGCCCTTTTCATTACTCAGTTTTTTAACGACGCAAACAGCATCTTTTTCTGCTAAGGGGACACCATGTTTTTATTTTTTTTTTTAGTCACTCACCCTGCTCTGCAACTGCCACAAATGCCTCTGCAACAGCACTTCTGCTTTAACCCTTTCTTAACTCTGAATATAAGTCTGCTACTTGTTGCAGACTTGGGCTGAAAAACCCAAAGATATTAGAAGACACCTGTAAGACCCTAAAAGTATCAGGAGGCTGACTCAAAAATTTAGAAAGAAAGACAAGTATCCTGTTGTTTGTGGTTTTTTGGTTTCTTGTTTTTTGGTTGTTTTTTTTTTTTTTTTAATAAGCCTTATTTTCTTCCTTTTCCATGAATAACTGAGAAAAGAAACACAGGTGTCACTTTCCTATTTGAGAACTCTTGTATCACCACATTATCCATAAGAAATTATTCCCTTTAACTCTCTTCAAACCATACATAAGGAACAATTGACATCTTCTCTCTTTTGTAATCAATTAATGTATTCCTAATGGTTTTATCCATCTAATGAGTGAATCAAAGAGCAACTTGCCTTCCCAAGTAAGAATGACCTTAGAAATGTCTGGTTCAATGCATGTCAGTAAAGTTAAGCAATTTGAACTGGGACAGTATGGATATTGCAGCTTTGTTCCAATGGCCATTGAGAGCTTGCTCTGATCCATGGAGGGTATTTCTGTATTAGTCTAGTCTTTTGCTTGTATAGTAAGAACAACTTTTCATTAAAGTATGGTATGATTATCTAATAATCAGGGCTCTTTTACCTGACAGTTTTATGAATTTCATCCTTTACCATTTGCTATCTATCTACCTAGTTACAGTTTTTCTGTGGAGATATACTTACCCCATAAAAGCCCCTAAATGTTATCCATTTAATGCTTTCAGAGTAATTATTACTGTTTATGGCAACATATTATTGTATACACCAGAGTCCAACTGAAAACAAATATGCTACTTTTGCTTTTTAATGACATTCCATTTCTCTTATATTACAACACTGCCTATTTTTCCTGGGAGGGATTTGTATGAGAATACATGAAGAGCCAAATACTGCAAAGTCCTTTTTATCTGTACTCTTTAGGTGCAGAGCTGATCTACTGCATTTCTTAGTTCGTTATGGTTTTTTTTTTTCATTATATTTACTCCCTAAGTTATTTTTGTTAGATTTTCAATTTTAATTTCACCAGTCATTTTGGAAGATGTCCCTTTTCATTTCTGTTGATGCTTTGCTTTTTCCAATCATGTCAATAGAATCATCCATCCTTACTAAGCTTCTCCTTGCACACTATTTTTATTTCTTTTGAATTTCAGTCAAAAACTCATCTTCTATGAAAGAGGTGGTTATCGGCTTTAAGCAGCAAAACTGAATTTTCAGTCATGGATCAGAAATCTCCTAAAATTTTACCTTTTTTATCCTGTGTATTTAACAAGTCTCAGATTCTTTGGATTTTACACAAAGTACAGTGCTCATCAGTATTTAATATACATTTTCTTAACCAGACTTCTTTAGACACAATCTTTGGATTTTACACAAAGTACAGAGCTCACCAGTATTTAATATACATTTTCTTAACCAGGCTTCTTTAGACACAATCTGCTTAAAAGAGATTCTTTTCTGTATTAGCTCATTTTCTGTAATGAGCTAATATTTAACTATCCCTGCACAACCAAGGAGTTTGCTGCTGTTGCAGCACTTCTGCCTACAAAGTTAAACCATTTAAAGACTCATTTTACATTTGTCAAGGAAGCTGTAGTGTTAAAATGATTTTATAAATCTAAAATCTTTATCTAGAGCTAGAAACTGGGTAGGGAAATAGAGCTAGTTCAAGATCAAGTTGAGGATTACAGTAAGTTTCAATCTTCAGCATTTTCAAACTCTCCACTACTCAGCACTGAGAATCCCCTTCACATCTTTCTTACATTTAAGCTGATGTCTTACGCTGCCACCTTTTGTTTTAGGG
Organism: Psilopsiagon aurifrons; assembly: GCA_025447955.1. NCBI lineage: Eukaryota > Metazoa > Chordata > Aves > Psittaciformes > Psittacidae > Psilopsiagon > Psilopsiagon aurifrons. Next base: position 9,520 of record JAOEHY010037702.1, on the reverse strand, counting down.
TTTTTTCCTTATTACTTTCACTTTTTTTTACTATCTTATATAGTAGACACTCACTTTCCCAGCTCCTGTACTTTAGTACCTCTCATTTCTGTTTCAGGTTTCAGTAAAGGGGCTTGCTGCCATAGTTAAAGGGCAACCTTGACACACACACAAGAGTTAACTAGCGAACTACAGTTTTCTTGGCTTGTTTTTCTCCTCTGTGATCTAATCTTTTATGACCCTTTCCTACTGTTTAAGGAAATGAGCATTCTCTAATTACATAGGAATACGGACACATTAAATCCAATTCTTATTAACTACTGAAAAACATGTTTAATGATTGGCACAGGGAATGCTAGTATGCCCTAGAAAAAAATCCAATCTTAAAAAATAACCTCATGTGCAAAGCGACAGTAATCTGTTAAGAAAGATATGCTTATTTTCTGCGTGCTAGATAAAGACAACTTCATTTTTTTATTTTTTTTAAAAGGCATTCCAACTTCCAAAAATTATTTTAAGACAGACATGATAATACAGGGATGACAGAGATCTATGCAGGAAAAAAAAGAGCCAACCCAAAAAAACCCAACCAAACCCCATAGAGCGGATTGTCTATACTCAGGATGAAAGAGACTAAACAGCAGACAGTGGTGTGCAAGCCTGTGAAATTTTGTTGCTTGCTCTCTTCCTCAGTTCATTATATGTGATTTTATAATCTCTCAGGCTGTTATTTCTATCAATAAAAATGCAAGAAATTGCCATTTAAAACAATTTGTACATTATTCAGCTACTTCAAAAATAAATTTTGTGTTGTACTGCAATGAGAATTTGTGAGTTTGCCTTGTTAAAGCTTATGTAGTGGCTATTAAGGGCATGTTAGAGACCTGTATTGTACAGTCTGCAAAATCACCTAAATGCCGTATCCTGCCACTGCAAAAAGACTTAGGCCAGAATTTTAATTAGCCCAGTGGCAACAGTGCATTTGCATCTAAGGACAATGCACGGGCAGAAGTAGCTAATTAACATCAAATACTAATTAGTCCCTCAGTATTTAGCAATGAAGTATCAGCAGCTGTCTTAGATGCCATATGCTAATTAGCATTAATAAACTTCAGAAATAATTGTCTCCATTGTTCTGTGTCATAATACTCCCTCTAATTATACTTTGGAGAGCATTGTCTATAAATGGTAGCAAGCATTACATTGCTTTGCTTGAAGTTTAATGAGCAGTTTATGGCAACTTGTGGCAATAAAACAAAGAAGATATATCAGAAAAAAAAAGATTAATACCAATTTTATAAGTTTATAATTAATGTGTTGGCTTGTACCTGTGTTCAGAAATTCTGTGAGATGGGAGGAAGATACGTTTTTCTTCTGTATGCAGTAGTGTATGCAGCAAAAGAATAAAAAGGTGATGTTTTAGTGTAATAGAACTGATTCACTGTCTCTGCATGTAAATGCTCAAAAAACCTCAGTTTTATATCTCACATGAAATGGTGTGAGCTATCATACTGGAGTGTTTATGCTCAGCTCTTAGGTTTTATGGTTGTTCAGAATTCCATTTGATGGTGAGGAAAAGGTATTATTTTTTTGTTCACTCTGATCAATATGCGTTATCCACTATGGATATTTTTCCACAAATTTATATTTTCTTGGCAACACTGAAGAACTGTATAATTGCTGACTTTTTTTTTTCCTTTTTTTTTTTTTTTTTTAAATCAGAGCTCCAGCAAAAGCCATAGGAAACACAAGTTTAATATTAAGTCTGTGGCATAAAACCTCAGACAACTTGAGACTCTTGAGATCCATTTAGACTTGCCTGAAAACTTGTGATAACCATTGCTAAAGACATCCACCACTGCATTACAGGCAGTGCAATCTTCCATAAAATGATCCCTTTACAAGCACACTGTAAAGTTGCTGTATTGCCTGGTTTAAAGCATGTCAATAAAGCTAAGCAGTTCAAATATAGTGAGTATATGTAATACTTAAGAACACCTCCCACTTATTGAGTCCCAAATGAGTGAAAATAAAAGATCAGGAAAAAGCGCACAATATAATAAGACTAGTGAAGACAAAGAGCCAAGCTGAGCAGTAGATCCCCAAAAAAGGAGCCTGTATCCTATAGAAAATCACCAGACAAACCCTGCTCTACAATATTTAATTTCTAAAATGGGTCATGAATAAACAGAGGGCAGGTCAGACAGATGTTCTGTCTGTATTTTACCACAAGTAACAACAAACATCCCGCAGACTGTGCTTAGGTTTCAGCTACCTGTATTTGTATAACCATTACAGCTTAAAGCAAACAAACAAATACTTTAACATGAAGCTTGCTTAGACATTTGTTTTCTTCTTCTTTTCTTCTTCTTATTGTATTTACAAGTCTGCCAGCAGACCAGTTATGGAATGGAAACTACTTAAATACATAAACTGACAAATATGTTCACGTAGAAAGAAATAAATAATGTTTTTCTGAAAAAGTCACGTAAATTCAATAGTAGGAATGGAATCTCATCCCATATTTACACCACTGAATAAGACAGCAGTGAAGTAGCATGGAGCTATCTTAAATTCCATGTATTTTGACGTCTGATAGCTATTTTGATACATGAAGAGTCTAAATTTTGAACTTTAAGAATCAAATCCTTGGCATAAATAATAAATAGGATTATTAGCTTTCCTTTCTACAAAATCTTTGCCAAATTCAGAAGGAAGAAACAAAGCAATGCAGAGTTAAAGGAGTCAAACCATGACCCCACTGCCAAAGGAACTGAACACTTTCCATCGTTCTGTAATTAAGCTGTGGCTAATCCAACTTAGCCTGCCTGGAGAGAGAAGCAACCTGAAGGGCTATATTGCAAACAGAAAATGTTGCTGTTCCACTGTTTACTGGTATGTTTTAAAAAATACCCACCTTCCTGTAACAGCTTTTTAGGAAGATCCAGCAGGAAGGGAAGGAAAGGGGCTATAGAAGCAATTTAAAAAAAGATAGTGTAGCAATTGGCAAATCCATTAGTGTTTAACAGCCTGATCTGAAGCTGCAATCATTCAAGACCATGACAGAACTTTGTAAAAGATGATTTCCTCCAAGGAAACAGGTCATTAGCTCACAGAAATGACTAATGTTAAAAGGGGTTGCTAGTCTATTACTTCTATCAGTGCAGAACCCAAGTACGGGGATTTCACCAATTGCATTAATGCCTATGAAACAAGTGAACTGAAGATGAAAGAGTGCATATGCTTAGTATATGCACAAATCCATATAAAAGCATGTGATTAACCTTTTGCTGCTGTCATGGGCTTGAGGCACAAAATTCAGTTACAGGTTGTGTTTGGACTTGCAATTTATGATTAATAGCATCTACAAACTACTAATAAACAATTATGCTCTCCCTGCTGAAATAATAGTATGGATGTTAATATTGCTGAGGGAAAACGACTCTGGAACTGAAGTTTGACCCTGTAAACCATCTTCTCAGACATAATTTGAAAATATTTGTATTCAAATTTACAATGATACTAGATTTGAGATTTTCTCCCATTTTAAAACTGTTTGTTTGCATCGTGTAAGAGTAAGAAAGAAAGGAAGCCTATCCACTTCAAAGCAAACTAATGCTGCAATCATTTCACATGCATACATTGTTATGATTTATTAGCATATTAATGGTATGTCCATAAAATGAAGCAGTTTGCTTATCTTTTTCGCGTTCACCTGCAGGAACATAAAACTTAAAAGATATCCTAGTAAACACTTTTGTACATTTAACTTAGGAGTATCTTTCTTCATGTCTTCAGAGATTTTCTCTTCTTATCTTCAGAGATTTTGTACATTTAACTTAGGAGTATCTTTCTTCATATCTTCAGAGATTTTCTTTTCTTTCAGCTGTTTTACTGTAGCTTTGAAATGTCAAAACCAAAAATTATCTTTCAGGAAATGTATCATCTATTCAGACCTGAAGGGGATTCTACCAGTAGTTAAAAATTCAGCTTAGAGTAGCAAGGTGATTTATGCATTTGTACTGTATTTTAATTCTTTAACAAAAGTTTAATGCAATTTCTTTGGGATTCTGTTTTCACAACAAGCCTTAGGGCTTTTAATATAGCTTTTAACTGGAAACATATCTTCCTTTACTTTTTATGGAGTTTTTACATCAGAAGTTAATATATTATGTGAATAGTTGATTTAAATATGGAATATTTTTTCTCATTTGACATTAAGAAGATTTTCTTGTCCTCCTGACAAGTGATGCTTCCTTTTACAGTATCATGTGTTATCACAATTCAACATTTTTCTTGATTGCAAACATATTAAATATATAAAAGAATAATTCATAGCTTCAATTTTCCCATCATTGATAAATGCAAGATCTTGATATCACCAGATTTCTACATGTCAGTATATGGACTTCTAAACTGCCTATTTCTCCTATGTATCATAGACCTGGACTATCTCATACATGGTGGGCACAGAGGTGACATGTAACTACTCCCAACAGGAAGGATGGTGTGGAACCACATTGCCTTTAAAGGGTGAATCAGAAGATACCCTAAATACTTAAGATGTTTGCAGAGGGAGGAGTATGAAAAAAATTCTTTAAAAAATAATCATGAATCGTATTGTAGGCCTCAGTTCAGTCATACATTTAATGAGTTACTTGCTTTAAGATATATAAAATCCCCCTGTTGTGCCTTTTGAGCATTCCTCTTCTTAGGACTCTTTATGTACCTAGGTGGGTGATTGTATAATCCCAGGTGCATTCTGGTTTTCTGAACACCTAAACAATAATGTCACCTTCCTATTCAGTACTAACAGGACAGATGAGCTCTAGAGCCACAACTTTTCCCCTCAAGCTGTTTCTTGAAGAGGCTAATAGGAATTGCTGGCTTTGTCTTCATGGAAGTCAGTGCTTTGTCTCTGTTAGCAAACAATGAGATGCACTGGGAACACATTTGTAGAGTAAAATAGTAGGTATTTCCTCTACTGGAAGTATATCCACATGGTGAGCATGCAGGAGGCTTGCTGGAGGGACAATGAGAATTTGGGTTCAAAGGCATAATTCTGATCAACCATGATTTCTACCTAGAAGTCAGAACACTTTGCATGTATAAAAATTATGAAATATTCATTCTTCTATTAATTTCAGATAATCTTTATAACATTTATTCCTAACTATTGGAAACTTGAGACAGAGATAGTTCTTTGAAACACTTTCTTGATTTCACTTGTGACTTTAAAGCAGTTGCATATTTCAGCAATTTCAACTGCAGGGATCAACAGCCTCAGTTAATTATGAACATGCTTACTGTGACATAGGTGGCTTCATTATCCTTCCTTCTTAGAATTTTTTGACAGCTTCAGCCATCCTTTCAGCTTTTCCAGAGTTATCAAATATTATCAGAAGAAAGACTATTGAGCTGGTGCTATTAGCTCACTAGCAAAAGTTCGCAACACTATATGATGAAAAAAAAGAAAAAAAAGAAAGCAAGCAAGGGAATATGAGAGCAAACCCAGACACTCTCACTGACAGGAACAGCAGGACAGATCTTTGGAAGTGACATACTCAATCTTAGGTCGGATGAGCAATAATTTGAGGGAGAAATTACTTACATTCTCTATTAATAGAATCATACAATAATTAGGGTTGGAAAGAACCTGAAGATCTTCTTGTTCCAAACAACCTGCCATGGACAGGGACACCTCACAACAAACCATGCTACCCAAGGCTCTGTCCAGCCCGACCTTGAACACCACCAGTGATGAAGCATTCACAACTTCCCTGGGCAACCCAATTCCAGTGACTCACCATGCTTACAGTAAAGAACTTCTTCTTTATCCAGTCTAAACTTACCCTGTTTAAGTTTGAACCTGTTACCCTTTGTCCTATCACAACAGTCCATAATGAAGAGTCCCTCCCTATCATCCCTATAGCCCCCTTCAGATACTGGAAGGCTGCTAGGAGGTCTCCATGCAGCCTTCTCTTCTCCAGGCTCAACAGCCCCAACATTCTGAGCCTGTCTTCATACAGGAGGTGCTCCAGTCCCCTCATCATCCTTGTGGCTTTCCTCTGGACTTGTTCCAGCAGTCGCATGTCCTTTTTATGTTGGGGACACCAGAACTGTGCACAATATTCCAAGTGAGGAGTAGAGGGGCAGGATCACCTCCCTTGACCTGCTGGTCACGCTCCTTTTGATACAGCCCAGGATATGGTTGGCTTTCTGAGCTGTGAGCACACACTGCAGACTCATGTTCATTTTCTCATCAACCAGCATCCCCAAGTTCTTCTTCACAGGGCTGCTCTGAATGTTTTCTCTGCCCAACCTGTAGCTGTGCCTGAGATTGCTCTGACCCAGGTGTAGGACCTTGCACTTGGCATGGTTAAATTTCATAAGGCTGGCATCAACCCACCTCACAAGCATGTCAAGGTCTCTCTGGATGGCATCACTTCCCTCCAGCCTATTAACCAAACCACACAGCTTGGTGTCATTGGCAAACTTGCTGAAGGTGCACTCAATCCCACTGTCCATGTCACTGACAAAGATATTGAACAAGACCGGTCCCAACACTGACCCCTGAGGGACGTCACTCATTGCTGGTCTCCAGCTGAACATTGAGCCATTGACCACAACTCTTTGCATGAGACCACCCAGCCAGTTCTTTATTCACAGAGTGGTCCACCTATCAAATTGATGTCTCTCCAATTTAGAGACAAGGATATCATGTAGGACAATGTCGAATGCAAATTCGACATTAAATCTTGATCCAAAACTGAACAGCGAGGACCACAACTTCTAGGTTGTTTTTTGCATTTATTATCACAGTTCTGTTTTTTGTTGGTTTTGGTTGTTGTCTTATGTTTGAGAACCACATTCATTTTATTTGTACTTTAGCTAAAACAAATGCATTTAAGAGATGTGTATTCAAATCATAATTACTGTTTCGGCTTCCTGTAATCTTTGCACAGATTATTTTACTTATACAATTGAATTCAAGCACTTCAATTGACTAACAGGAATGGCAGATGGTTTTCACATATGGAAAAAAATTTTTAATACCCACAACACATTTAACATGTTTGCCTTTATTAATTGCAGATGATAAGCGTCTGTCTTACCTTGCACCATAGAAATGTAACAGGCTTGAACTAATGCTGATTTAGTCATGTTCATTCACGAAACTGGTTACTTCATTTACATTGATTCAGGGTCATTGGTTTGCTTACCCTTTAAGTACAGATAAATTTTGTTTGAGTGCGAAGCCTTAATAACTATTTCTGCTGCTGCCCAGCTACCTACATTCATGTTGAGATTCTTTGTAATCTCATGACAATTTATGTTGAATAGATTTCTGCATCAGCCTCCTACATTGAGGTAAAATTCACTGACAATTTCTTGCTCTTGTCATACCTGGTCTAGCTTCAGCTCAAACCACCACCTCACCTTCATATCATTTCTGTTGCACTTCACATCATTCCTGTTGTGCTTCACATTCAGAACAGCTCAATGTCTGAAATACCTTAACCATCCAGATTTACCCAAGTTACCTCTTACAGTTTTAGTCTTCCTTCTCAGGCTCTGCTTTCTCAAATTCCAAGAGCCTTCAAATTTCTGCACCTCTGAGGGTCTCCAGGTCTCACTTCCCAACTTCTCTGTTCCCCTTCATCATATCATTTTAATAGACAGGATTCTTCGAGAACCACAGAACTAATCTCTTTTATAAAATGCACCACCAATACACAACTGTGAAGGAACCCTGTACTAGCTGTCCACTGTTTTCTAGCCTTATGCATCTATTCCAAGGATTTACCAGACCATAGAAGACTGCCTATGACCTCTCATTCTCAGCCTTCTCTCTTGCTATGTGGTATTACAGTTCAGTATAGTTAGGCTTCCTAATGATACCAGTCTACGGCCCATGTGTGTAACAGAACTGATAATCTCTTCTCATTCTCAGAGGACCTGCTACTATTCAAAGACCCTGATGTTGTGCCCCTTTTCTTTTTCTCTCTGAGAGGACCATGCTTGCCTGACATGGGTGCTCCAGCTCCTTCAAAGGTCAAGTTCCCTGCAACCCAGGAAAGCAACTGTTTGGAGAAAAAAAAAAAAAAAAAAAAAAAAAAATTAATTTATTTTAAAGAAATAATATTTTTCTTGTTCGAAATCACAGAATGCTGATGACAGTTATTTGGTTGCATATCTCCAATAAAGAATATTATTAATAAACAAAATATGTCTCTTTAGTCTCTTCCAGTTACATAGACTATCAGAGACAAACTGTCACATTCTATTTTCTTGATAAAAGGTCGGAGTGGAAAGTATTAATTGCCTGAAGAAATCCACACAGTAGCTTAAATAGTTAGATAGATGGCTAACTATTAGCTGAAAACTGCCACTGGTTTACCACAGACATTCTTAAAGATTCTCAGCAAGTAGCATCTCCTAGGGATATACACTTCTGTAGAAACATGTATGTACTTGTAAGGGAAAAATAGGGTAAAGACTATTAGAGAAGAAACAGCCTCGTGTAAGCAGGTGATTTTCATTTATGTGGATTATCTCCTAGGGCAAATTTTATTTTATATTTTACCTCTACTGAACCAGTTTTGGATCAGGAGTGATTTCACCCCTAAAATAAATTTATTACTGTGGTTAGCTGTGCAGTATGGGGCACATTTGGGTGTGTCCATGTAGCATCATTTAGGGTTTTGGCTGGTGGTTTTTTGTGTTTGTTTGGTTTTTTTTTTGTTTTGTTTTTTTATTGTTGTTGTTTTTTGTTGTGGTTTTTTGTCTGCATAAAAAAAAAGTAGAAAGTTTTGATAGAAATGGAAATGACTGCATATTTCTCATGCTAAGTGGACAAAGCAGAAGTAAATAGATACTTTGTGTACATACTAAAGGGAGATATAAAGTAAGACTAGGAGTAATAATAGTTTATTCTTACAGGTGATCTGCTAAATAAGTGGATTTGCAATGACTCTGCAACCTTTCTGTCAGGGAGTCATTACAACAAGCCACTACCTACACTGACATGATACACTCTCATGTCTAGCTACTCGACTACCAATGTGACAACCACTAGAAACAGAAATACTTGGACTTCTAACACTACATTCCTTGTAAATCATCACCAATCTTTATATATATATATAATATAAAAAACCAAACAAACAAAAACCCCACAGAAACAAAATTCAGAAAAACTTAGTTTTCACTTCAAGTCAGTGCATACTTATTTTGTTGTGGTGGTGGTTATTTCTTTTGGTTTTGTTTTTTTGGGGGGTTTTTGGGGTTTTTTTGTTTGGTTTTTTTTGTTTGTTTTTTGCTTTTGTGATCTTTTCCACCCTTTATACCTCAAGTTAACGCATTAGTCTACTGTAGAAGCATTCCTTTCAGTTAAGGGACATGTGAGCAATCCAGCCTTTGTCTTAGCCTTACTCTAGTTGTGAGCAAAAGGCTTGTTAGGTTTTTGTAGTTTGATAAGAGGGTTAACTGAAGACAGTGTGCTGCCAAGAAGAGGAAGCCTGCTTGTAAGAGACCTTGA
>JAOEHY010037700.1:0-10604 GCA_025447955.1 Psilopsiagon aurifrons | reverse complement strand
CCTCTGGATGGCATTCCTTCCCTCCAGCATATCAACCAAACCACCCAGCTTGGTGTCACTGGCAAACTTGCTGAGGGCGCACTCAATCCCACTGTCCATGTCACCAACAATGCTCACCTACCAGCCCAAAAGCTGTCCATGATGTAGCCAAGTAGCTAGAAAGATCTTTTATCTCCCCTCTCTCACCTGAACTGTGAGGAAAACTGTGAGGAAAAGTGGAGTGTGTGGGAGGCATCCCCTTAGCTTCCTCCTCTGTAAGGCAGAGCTTTGGTAAACGGGACGTCTCCTCCAATTCCTGTTCCTGCTGCTTTTTTCTGTTTTCAGCTCTGCACAAGAATCTAAGATCATTGTGCATTTGTATTTTTCCATAGTGTGAGCACATTCCCACTGCATAAGATGCAGGGAACACAATAATCCTTTGCGTCAGAAGTTTGACAAGGAAGTTCAAAGGAAATACTAACATTTCACAGTAATTTAGTCCTTTGACAGCAGTAAGGAGTCCAAATACTTAACTTCTTCCAGAGCAATCCTATTATCTGCATCTGCTGAACAGAAATTCACACAATCTTCTGTATATCCCTGTAACCTATGTGCGCAGTACCTCCTACTACATATCAAAAATGACTGGCAAGTCTCTAAAGATCTTGGCGCTGGAATTGAGCAGTAAGGAGCACAAAAGTGAAAAATACCCAAAAGGTTAATATTTTTGTTTAATTTTGATGATATCATGATTAAACAATAAATAGCCTGAGGTTTAGAACCTCTAAATTGCTCTCCATTAGCCAACACTTCAAAGACAGTGCTTTGTTTCAGGACTTCATTGCAGCGTACCCACTTTCTCCTTCCACATTAGAATGATGTGTATGGACAAAACTCTGAAGGATTATTCTCAGAACCAAATAAGCCTTTTGAAGCATTTCACTTGTCTGGAGTTTCTAACATAGCCAAGCAATATTTAGAATTATTCTGTCTTTCATGTCAAGGTTATATGCATCTTAAAATTCTCTTTTTTTTTTTTCTTTTCCCTGCACTCTGGATTTTAGTTTATTTTTTATAATCTTTTGATTCCAGTGGATTCAATGCCTTGAAATTAAAAGATCAAAGGATTCATCAGTAGAATACTACATGATTAACTCAGCTGATTCTGAGGTTTTCTGTTGAAAAGGCTTTCTAATATGCATTTAGTAGCAGACACATCCTCCCTATGTTCTATGTCTTTATATTGGAACTTGAACACATTCATAAAGTTACAGTGTGGAGAAACACTAGCTTAATTCATCTCAGTTAAGCCTTCATCTGTAAGCAATAATGCAACTTGTCCAAACCTGAAGTTTGCAAAAATAGTAGCAAAATCCTCAAGGATTTTTCTTTCAAATATAATGTGTAGTTTAATATAATAGTTGAAAAATTAATAAATGATGTAAATATGATTTATCACAAATTATATGACTCCATGCTGTTGAATCAATAACATAGAGAGCTGGGAAAAAATATGGAATTTTGATTGATTTCATGTCAGCTGTGAAAATAGAAGTTATAGTAAATTGTGAGCATTTGCATACGATAAACCAGTACATATTCTATTGCCCATTCTGCTGAATACTAGGAAGAATAAAATCTTCTTATTAATATTTGTGCATATAAATAAAATATCATGCCATTTATCACCAGAAATCATAATTACCAATCATTTGTCTTCTTTATCTTTGGCTGGGTTTTAAAGACAGCACCTTTTGGAACAATTTTTCTGGGTGAAACGAAAGGTTTCAGCAGTTTTTTGTTTGTTTGTTTGAAAACGCAAGTTATATTTAGACTGTGGGTGGTGTGTTTTTAAGTTCCCTTCAAAATTGAGTACCCATCTGCAGCTTTCAGTTCCTTTGACTGAAAACATTGTAACTATTCATGTTGATAAATATTTATAGATGCAAGGCCTACAATATTTGTCAATTTCCAAAAAGTTCTTCACTGCATTGCGTGATGTAGCTGCATGCGTGAATTCGGAAACATGACCATCACTGCAGATTCCCTGATTTTATTAGTCCCCTTTATTATTGTTTTCAGTCTAAAAAGGTGTGGGTGTGTGTATACATAATTAAAGCAATATATTTTGTTGTAGTTTTGCCATTTTTTTCTGACACAGATTTAAGTCCCAGTCTAAGCAGGCAGTAACACAGCATTAACATTCTTCTGGTCTGCTGACTTAAGACACCCACATAGAGGTAACCTCCAAAGTTTTCAGGCAGCATAATGTACACACTGAGTAAGAGAAGAGCCTGAGAAAGCAGTTTTGAAGAAACCGCATCTTTATATCTCAGAAAGGGAAGTGTGGAGTTCAACAGGCAGGGAAAGCAGCCCTCTGTAGTGCCTACATCCAGACCAATCCTCAGGCACTCACTGTATACTAACAGCACTGAACTACCAGAGCAGGAAAAGGGGCAGGAAGCCAAAGGCTGGTTTATGTCACTTTAAATGTATCCATTGATGAGCCCAGCTGTTTGAGTGTTTGTGTTGAGTCTAATTCAAACAATAAAACAGTCTTTGTGCCTTTTCAGGAGATGCACAGATACTTTGCTCTATTGCAGCTGGAGCTGCTGGAGCACTGTTAGGATAATATTTTATGCTTAAATATATTAACTTTTTAATTCCATTATTATAGTTTCAAGATGATGTTCTTAATACTGAACATCTTACAGCCCATGTTTCCTCTTCAGTGCTGTGCAGACCAGTCACTAACATGTTCCTTACTTTGTTGATTTATTTTTCACTGAATAAACTGCTCCCAACTAAATTAGCACTGACTAAACCCCTTTGATGGTTTAAAATTTGAAATAGAAAAACCACCTAGCAATAGCTTGGTAATGATCATGGAAAATAAGGCAAACTCTTTCGAAAATAAAGCAAAAAACCAAAGAAACAGAACTGTAGGCCAGTCCCGGTAGCAAGACTGACTTCAGAGCAATGTGTACTTTCAGACAGGATGAATAAAACCACATCCATCTGCAAAACCAGAATATTTGACTGTGGATGTACCAAAAGGCTAAAGTAAGTATGTGAATTTGTGTAGCTTCTTTTCATAAAGCTTCATGAGCAACTTTCCTCCTGGTTTTCACAATTAGAGAACAGTGACTTTGTACTGTCCCTCAGTGACACTAGATGGCACTTCAGAGTAGTGGTGGGATCGGAGTTTTCCGCAACCCTTTCTAGTTACTTCGTTTATGATAGTAAAGTTATATGAAATCTATGATTACATCAAACAAAAGCAATTCATCAGCTTTCTTATAATTTGTATGTATGACTGTGAGCTGGATGATACTATCTGTTTCAAAAAATAGCAAGCATAAGCAGAAAGAAATTGTGACAGAGTGGTTCACTAACAGGTCAAAACCCCAGGTTATGGGCCAAAATGCTGTTGCCAGGCATTGTATTTAGAGTATATGAGAAGCAGTTTGTAGAAGGACCTGAAAAAAATCTATAGAGCTGGAAAGTAGAACAACAAACTGATGCAAGGGATTTAAAAGTTGATCCTTTCCGGGAAATTAAATTACATTTGATGTCATCAGCACCTGATACATCAGCATAGTATCTGATGACTATCCATCACCTGATACCTTCTGGTCTTAAAAGACCATGGCAGTAAGAAAGAGCTAATTGATTTGCAGTCAAGTTTTGAAAAATAATGTTCTTTAGCAACGTACGATTTTGATAACAAAAAATGTGTATGCACTTTTGGAAAACCTAGACTTGAGGAATATTATTAATTAAAAAAAGAAAATAATGTGGGAAGGATGCAATAAAAGCAAAAGAATATGTTTACAGGGTTGCTATCAAACTACAGTAAAAACTTTAAGAAACACCAGGTCTGCAACACATCATTTTCATTTCCATCTTATTTAGCCAATTCAGTTAAAAACCTCTTACAGGAATTTTAATTAACATTTTAATAATATTCATAACTGGGGAAGAATGATACATTTAGAGAGCAAAAAGTAGCAGAAAATACTGTCCAAGATTCCAAAAAACAGTTTAAATAAGAAAAAGGGAAGTTCAAGTATTTACTCAGGCATATTGCTAAGTAGCATGAGGAACCACAGGCACTATGCATTTAAGATGGCAAAAAGTACATTGCTGTCTATAATTTTATTTTTCTCTCTTCAACATAATCTTTTAGCTGAGGATCTGTCAATGCAACTATTTATTCTCATATCTCTTGTTTACACTGTCCTGACTTTTCTGATTATTAGGATATGTTTTGTTTCAGGCTTTCTTTGAGGGTCTATTCTCACACCCAAGAGACTGTCACGCCCTTGCCTGCTGTATAGGATGAGATGCCTTAGGCTGCACCTGGAAACAAAGGGTTAGTTCCTTATGTGTTTGAGATTGTGACTGTTTACCATCTTCGCACTTTATGGAAGGATGAGAAATGCACTCTTCAGCCTGAAGACTTTCTACTTTACCTCTCTTATTTCTTTCCTCCCAAATGTTTATAGTTTGTTTGAGTGTACTTTTTTCTTTCTTTTTTTCTTTGGGTTTTGTTGTTGGGTTTTGTTTGTTTGTTTGTTTGTTTGGGTTTCTTTTTTTGTTTGTTTTCTTTTTAAGTAGAAGAGCCATCTGTTCTGTATTTATATGAAAAACAGTTTTAAAAGTTCAGGGCTTCCCACTGCTTTGAAGTCTTTGCAGATGCTCTATATGGAGGAGATTCTGTTGGTTAGACATTGTAGGTATGGCTTTACAATTTGTGAGAAACCAACAGTGTGTTTATCTTTTGAATTTATCACGATCTTACTGAGGTCTCATGTTATAGGATTTGTTTGTTCAGTTTTCTTGCACAGGACAGAATTAGGAGCATCCTGTAATCTTTGCAGCCCCTGTTTATTAGTATGTATTTTAAACTAAAGAGGGGAGATTCAGGCTGGACATGGGGAAAAAAATCTTTACAATGAGAATAGCAAAATACTGGCACAGGTTGCCCAGAACAGTGATGGATGCACCATCCCCGGAGACATTCAAGGCCAGGCTGGATGTGGTTCTGGGTGACCTAATCTCATTCAAAGGTGTAACCTGCTCATTGCAGGGACAGTGGACTAGATTATCTTTGAAGGTCCCTTCCAACACAAACCATTTTATGGTTTGATAATTCTATTTTATGAAGAATAACTCGTGCATTAGCGCAGAGGGCAGCAAGCCTGCTGTGGGACATATATGTGGGACATGTATTGCAGAGGAGGACCAGGCTCAGGTATTTTCTTCTGGACTTAAAGTTGCTTCTGGTTTGAAAGAAAAGCCTTAGTATGTAGAGCCTTTAAAGCCATGGAGGAAGAAATAGGAAGTTTACATATATGTTATGTGAAGCCTTATGTAATATGAAGTTTTACATAATAAGTGATTATTATCATTTATTGAATAAACCTCTTCCTGTAAGTTTTTAGCTGCATCTAATTTGAACATTCAAACCCTGTGGAGTTTTTCAGGCTAAGACAATTCCTTTGTTCTCTTTTGAAATGCCAGCGCTTTGTTTTCTGTATCAAATCTGTTTCTAAATGATAGCAAATATCCAACCAAGACCCAAAAGGAAAAAATCTAACTGTTTTCTGGAGGGTTTTCCCTCCAGTGACAGAAGGATATCACAC
Organism: Psilopsiagon aurifrons; assembly: GCA_025447955.1. Taxonomy (NCBI): domain Eukaryota; kingdom Metazoa; phylum Chordata; class Aves; order Psittaciformes; family Psittacidae; genus Psilopsiagon; species Psilopsiagon aurifrons. The sequence continues at coordinate 4,977 of JAOEHY010037700.1, read as the reverse complement.
ACTGTCAGTTTTTTTTAAAAAAAAAAACACTCAGAAAATGTGAAACCCTGAAGAAAAAACAGATGTTAATGGGGGAAATCAGTGACTACTACATGAAGAAGGCAGCTAACAAGAATGTGAATATGGTTTTAAATGTGCAATGGCTTTAGTGATTCACAATTGCTTCCAAATATTTACTACCTATAGAAATGACAGCTATAAAGAAAATATATTAATTTTATAGAAAAAAAAACCTATGAGTGTTAGCATGAAAAATTGTCTTGAGGGAAGTGAATTTCACACAATTTGCTCCTATTTAGCTATCACCATTAAAAGGAGGTTCAGTTTTCAAGACTTAATGATGATTACCATTGTGACACACTATGTTCTGTTATTCTACCAAGAATAACAGAAAATAAAGACAAACACTTTGGAGTTTGCCTGTATTACATTATTCTTTAATATAAATGACATATAAGTTTTACAAATTAGAGAGATTGACCTAGGAGTATTAAAAGGCTGCAGAAGATTCTTTTAAGGTGACATTTTTATTGAGTATATGTTTAGCTTTGTAGATTGATAGTAGGAATGTGCAGCCTACCTTTGATGTGCTTGCTACCCACTGGTATGGATTGAAGAATCCTAGTTTGCAGAGGGCTTCAAATTGTTCTAAGAAGACACTTCTACAAATGATGTCCCAGTAATGTCCAGCTAGGTCTTGCAGTTATTTCACTTCATATTTTGCTATACTTTACTTTTTTCTTACAACCTAAATTCCACAAATTCAACATGTGGGAAGCTTGCATATCCTACTTGGCAATTAAAAACATTGTTTAAAAAAACAAAAACAGTAAAGGATGCTGACAAATGTACAATGCAGAACAAGTGAACAGTGAACTGCTATTGGTTTTGGTTTAGATATATACATGGATTGATACCAATGGCTAATACCATACTCTGCAAGGCAGTCTCACTGAAGTCATTATAACTGCTCTTGTGACTAAGATGAGAGGGATTTGTCCTAGAGAAATTTAGTCATTGAGCTCCAGATAGAGGTTACAGGTTTTGTACTGCAGACTGCTTATTGTTTTGTTCAGTAGGATTATGTTAGGCTAATCCTGAATAGCATTGCTCTAGAAGAATAGCAAACTTTAGAGAACTATGTGTACAATATGAATTTATTGTATTTTTTTTCAAAATAATAACATTAGCAACAACTTTATTTGCTCTGCTAAACAGATACATTCAGAATTGGTTTAGTGTTATAGTGGATATTTTTAAACCTCCAGGGCTTAAAATAAATTTAAAGGAGGTAACTCTTGCTTTCTCAGGTCTCAAGATGATTTGAGAGTCCTTATTCGCTCTACTATTTTTGCGTGTGTGGCTATAAAAATAACCTCAATCGCTATCTTTTTTTTTTTTTTTTTTTAATATCATAGCTTGACAAATATTTACTCCGAATCTCATATACAGTGGAATCTGAAAACCTGTAGCATTCAGGAAACTGAAAAATACCACAGAAAGCATGCTGTAAAAGAAGGCTGAAATAAATCAGTTTAAAGCACAGTCGGCAATTCCTTTTGATGGTATGTTTGATCTTTTACATCTGTAATGATTCATTTATTCTACATCAATGGATCATCTCCACTTTAAAGTGAACTTTCTGGTATTTGGCATTAATTGTTAGCAACAATTTTTTTGAACAGGCCTATAACAACAGGTACTTTAGCTGAAACACAACCGAACCCCATCTTTAGACATCTATTTATAATTTCCAATCTGTACAGCAGAGCGTTCATGGATACATCGGAAAGCAGAGGGCTGGATTTCCCAGTACTGCACGGGGTTGCTGAAGAGACTCACACCAGAATAGCTAGCCTTTTTAGTGTTGTAGCCAAGAGGGCAGAAGTCGTTGATTCCAACTGAAGCAATTTTGTTGTTATGAAGATAGACCACCTGAAAAGCATAAAAGTACAGAAGTAAGAAATAGAGCTACTGTGACAAACAAGATAAATGATTTGGCATCAAATACTTGATGGGTATTGTGCAATGTTACATGGAGTAACAAAATATCCTTTTTTCCAAACGAATGCTTGATTCTTCTTACTTTTTGAAATACCTAAAGTATACCCAATTAGAAATTATTTCTACAGAAAGAGCAGAAAATGTGCAAGGCAATCTAATAACATTTCTATCAATTGATCATACTGTAACCAAACAGGAGCCAGGTATGTGAAATTATTAATGCAGTGCTGTGGTTCAGAAGCATGTGCTTCCAAATGAAGAATGTACTTGGTGCTAATTGATTTCTCCCTAGCTCTCATGCTTTCACTCTCATGAGTGCAACTGTACAGGACTCAGAGCCAAAGTAGCCACTAATGATAATTTAAGATAGCTCATGAATATTACTCTGCTCGAGAGTCACCATTTCTGATTACTCTTCCCAAGCTACATGCAAGAGATGATTTACATTTGGGAGACTTCATTCCTTGGGAGTTTTCTTTGTAAAATGTTAGTCCACATGAAGACAGATTTTAATTGGTTCCAAGAGGCCATATTTCTAGCTTCCCGGCCACAGACATCAGAAAAACTGCAGATGTGAAATGCACATTGTGTCTCTCTTATCCTGAAGGCACAGCTTTGTGAGATACCAAAGGGAAGGCCCTTTGTAAAAGTTGCAAAATGTCATTGAGTGGAATTAAAAAAAAAAAACAAAAACAAAACCCACAGAAGAAATGTTCCTTGAAAGCATTTTTTGAGTTAAAAAAGAAATAGAAGTACACACAGTTCCATCTTTGTTGTGTCCCCTCAGACACAGAGACAATGAATTCAGACCTCAAGATCCACACAAAAATCAGAGTAAGATTCATCTTGTCATAAGCAACTTTTCCATTCAACAGTTTATGAAACATTTAAGTGACTTTTTCACAAATACTGTATATGTTACTGTTTAAGACTGAACAACCACACAAATACCATTTGGAATCTTTCAACTGTTGCTCTCACAAGCAGTATTATAAGTACCTGGATATATTTGTGTTCACCCAGCCCAGCAGGTACTCTGACAAGTTCATTGTTGTTCAAATGGAGCTCTCTTAGGTGAGGTACATTGTTAAGAGAGCCATTTTCAACTGAAGAGATGCTGTTGAAGCTGAGACCCAATCTGAAACAAACAATCAAACAAATAGGTTAAATTTCCCACATAACCATCTTTCTTGGATTAGTTAGTTCTTTATAACACTGTTGTAGACTAGACCACCTAATTTTCAGTATTACATGAGGTATAGAGTCACCACTTAGAACTAGTTTAGATAAATTTGTTTAAATACTTGACATCTGATGTAAACTATCATAATTATTGTTATATTCATTCAACATGTGCCCATGGTATTGCATGCTTCTATGAGCTACATGACAAATCCCTCTGTAAGCACATACTGTGTACGTACATTGGCACCAATCTTTCTTCAAAAGCTGAATAAGAGTTTCTTGTATAACTTTAGAAACACTGGCTGTAACTTCCTTTGTCAAACTACATAGACCAGAACTGTTAAGTTTAAATCTCTGCCTCATTCTTATCAGATACTTGTGTAGTTAGAGCCATGTTATAGGCTGGAAACAGGAGCTGAGCCTTAAGTAATGATCTACTCAGCAGGAGACAGAAGTGGGATATACATATTTCTCCCAGATTCCAGTTCAGAGTTTTCATCATAAAATCATCCTTCCTCCTTCATAAATTCACATTCTGAGTTTACTAGCACATTTATGTCCAATTTGGAAAATCTCATCCTATGCATGTATTTCTGCATTAATGCTATTTTGGTTTGCAATTACTTAACTGTGGAATTTTTACAAGAAACTCCTAAGTTATAGTGCTCTGTGTTGCAGTGAGGAATTCAGTAGTAATTCCACTGATGTTGTCATCATCAGAAGTATAATTTTGAGAAAATTATTTCTATAAAGGCTAAACTTACTTCTAGTTTGCTTTATCTTCTTTCTTTAAGCAATCTTGCTTAATTTTGAGGGAAAAAAATACTCTGAGATTTATTACTAACTGAATCAATTCAAGAATTTAAAATAGGTAATCAGAATCACAGAATATCAGGTCCAATCTTTCTAGGCAAAACATGATCAAGACTATATGTCCAGCCAAATCTTAAAAGTGTCCAGTTTTGGGAATCCGTCACTTCGCTGAGGAGACTATTCCAATGGTTAGTTGTTCTCATTGTGAAAACTTTTACATTTGTGTCCATTTGGAATCTCCCCAAGAGCAATTTGTGCCCTGCCCACATCTTTTCCATGGGACTCCTTGTAAAAAAGTAGCCTTCATCTTCTTTGTAGCCACCCCTTAAACAGTGGAGGCCTTATGATAAAGTAATTTGCTGTGGATGAGTACTTTTAAAGAAAGTCTTATGAACAGTAACCTACTACCTGCAATTTTGTGTGGCTTGTGCCAGATTCGAAAGTCAGAATCTGGACCTGGTACAGAATCACAGAAGTAAAAATTTTTGTTTGATCTTTATGGCAGAGATGTTTCCAGAAATAATGCTATCCAAGAATAGAAGTGCATTTTACACTTTTCCTTTTAAAAATAAACAAAGAAAGCTCTCGTTAACCAGTATTAGATATAATACAAATAGCCATATCATACTCATTTAAACATTGCAATGTTGTCAAAATATTTAACAACAAAGAAGAGCTTAGTGAGATCTCCCACTGACATTAACAGGGATTTATTTCATTCAGAAATCAGTACACAGTATCTCATATATTTTCTAGAGTTTGGAAGAATTTTCATAATAATTTTAAAATTATTTTAATGTATTTTTATCAATTTATATGAATTTACATTAATATATAATTTATATTTAAAATTTGATAGAACTTTTTACTTTTGAGTAGAGTACATGTAGGATTTCATCCTACAGAAAAATTTGAAGATCTACAGAAAGTCTATAAAGGACTTCAGTGACTGATGCTCATAGTGAATGTCTTTAA
>JAOEHY010037697.1:0-10909 GCA_025447955.1 Psilopsiagon aurifrons | reverse complement strand
TTGATTTTAGGGGAAAACAGCCAATGAATTCAACTGTATGCTGTTGCCTGCTATGTAATATTTTTATAGCCTACCAACCAGATATCTTCAAGTCATCAGCGACTGGCCCCCTGACCATCATCCCAATAAAGAATGAACTTTGAAGAACCGTGAGTTCTGCAGTAGAAGAACGATCAGTATCAGCAGGCAATGATCCAACACTGCACACAACTTCCCCTGCTCTGAGAGACTGTTACAAAAGATGGAGCCCGATATCATGAGAGGGATGGACTCAGCAGCTTTTTGTGGATTGGTCCCTGCACTAAGCAATGATCTTTCTCCCTCTGTTAGTGTGGATGTGTATATATATATGTATGTGATGGTATATTGAAAATGTGGGATCTGAGCATGACGTGAATAGTATGGAATAAGGAGTGGAATGTCATGGGTTCAGCAGTAGCAGTTGTTGTTCTCCTTCTTGGTAGCTGGTGTGGGCACTGTGTTTTTGACTTTCGGTTTTGGAACAGTGTTGATAACACCAATGTTTTGGTTACTGCTTAGAATGTTTTGGTCTGGCCAAGGACTTTCTGAGTCTCATGCTCTGCCAGGGAGGGGGTAAGCCGGGAGGGAGCAGAGACAGAGCATCTGATCCAGATTGACCAAAGAGGTATTCCATACCACAGCACGTCATGCCCAGGAGGTAAAAAATTGGGGGCAGGAACCCAGAAGAGGGCAGTTCACAGCTCAGTCGCTGGGTGGTATTTGTATCCTCTTCCCTTGTATTTTCCCTGGTTGTTATTGGTGGTAGCAGCAGTGGTTTGTGTTATACCTTAGTTACTGGACTGTTCTCATCTCACCTGTAGGAGTTGCATTCTTTCGATTATTCTTCCCATTCCCCCCTGGAATTTATGGCTTAAACCATGACAGCTCTTTTAGGAGGGGAAGTGAGTGAACAAACTGTGTGTTTTACAGTTTAAAACCACGACAATCTGGTACATGTGTGCTTGGAATATCTAAAAAATGTTAAAATAATAAATCACATGTATGTTTTCAACTATGATGACAAAATATTGTGTGATGATAAATTATGGTATCTTTTCTTAGTGAGATGCTGGAAACATATTTTAGCAGCATTTACCACGTAATATCCTTTTGAATATGTCAAAACCAAAACCAAAAATCTCCTCACTGAAAGGGAAAATCTGAAGAGTTAAATCTGGCAGTTTTAAACTGGATTTCTCTAATACGCATAAGAAATAAGGTGTTGCCTTAATTAAGTATATTATCATCCTTTAACAGTAATTACTAAAACTGTAATTGTTTCTGGCTCAAATACTGGAGCACAGTAATTGCTTCTTCTAAGTTTTGTGTTATTTCTTTGGCAATGGCCGAGGGTAAACCAGCACATTAGATAAAGTTGCTGATCACATGATTTCTACATTAGTGTTTGATTCTCTTATAAACGAAACTAATGGAAAGATGCTGGAGAAAAACAATATAAATTAAAATTGAAAAATGTTACAGCTTATTTAATCTTCCATATCAAAAGGCAGACTGAGTTTTTAAATAGTTCCATTGAAGTTGTATTTGTTTAGAGAAAATCTTTAACCTTGAGAAATTGTTGAAGAAATTCCATTAACCCTTTGTCACGAATGGGGCAGCTGTCATGCCCAAAGTTACATTGGAAAGACTTGCAGAAGTTGGAAGTGGTTTTACACACTTTTATTTACTGTCTGCAAGTTTTACTTAAACAAGCATTTCTATATTTAGGGAGCATCTAGATTTCTTTGACACACTGCCCCAGAACTGTGAAAGATTTACTGCTAGAATGGTTCATTGGACATAGTTCTCTTCACGTACACTTTTGTGCAGGCATTTTCAAGAATGCTGGAGTTGGAGCGTATCTGCTCAAACAGCTGAGAAACATGGTTTCTGATTACAGTACACATATTTTCAAACTTAAATAGGTAATCAGTTGTGTTTTCAATTATTTATTGGAAGCCAGATTTTCTCTACACAAGCAAGGTGCTGGAAAACAGGCATCACTGCTTCACTATTCAGCCACATCATTCAGTTCTCCAAATGAGTTTAAAAAACTATTCCTATACAAGGCTGTATGGCTGCTCTTATCACCTTTTGAAATCAGACAGCCGAGATGCTGATATGCAAAGTCAATTTCTTTGAATTCCCACATGACTTTTTAGTACCATGCACTTTGGGCAGAGATTGGTTAATTTCTTTGTCTAACTCACCTGTCCTCCATCGAGTTTTGCACTATGTGATCCACAATTTTGTGTTTTTTTTTTTTCTGGATGCAAGATTGCATCTATAGAATTTGTGAAACATATTGACTTCATATCAAAATACAATTGCATTTGTTCTACAACCTAATAAAAAAGCATTACAGAACTGATGTTCCATGAAGTCTACTTTTTGTGTAAATGAAAGCTCCCGTCCTAATGTCTCAGGGTCTCTCTAAAATTCAGAGCTGGATATTCATCTGGGGTAAAAACTGCACTGCATTCATTTTTCAGTACAGAGAGATCAGGCGCACAGGGTCTTTTTGGGCTTAATTAATAATCCTGCTGTGGAGTTTTAATCTATATTTCAAGATGATACAAACCAAGAATGCTCATGATAAAAATGTAAATGATGCAGCAGACCCTTAAGCAGTGCATAATTATGAATAAGGCTAACTTGCACAGAATTTATAATTCATATTGTAGGTGATCATCAGTCATTATATATTTCATTCTTTTTAAAGAAACTTACCCTATACTTCATAGTTTTTCAGCACTTATACGCATCATATATGAAGTATTGCTAATTATTTCCAGAGGGAAAGGTGGTAGCAGAACTCCTTAGAGAGAACCCATGTGGTTGTTGTTTATCCAGTCCACAGCTGCTAGTGGAATCATTACACATTTAAAGTTGATAGTGTCTGTCTATGTATCCTCTGTGTGCAGTTTTCACAGCTGATAAAATGACCTTCTCATTTACAATTGTGTAAGCTGAGAATTAGTTTCAGTCAGGGCTCTGTAATGTCACCTTTGTGAAATTATTCCTTTCGCAGTGAAGCAAATTTCTCTTTCTTAATGATATCTTTTCTATTTAAGCAAAATATTTTCCAGTTTGTACAAAAAACCTCACACACAAAACTTAGAGTTAGATGAGCAAAAGAAGATAGAGGACCAATGTTCAGGGCAAGGTCTGAACTTCTATTTTACTGGAAAGCCCAACCAAACCATGAAGTCTGAATTCTCCTCCCATTTTGGAGGGGATCTGGGATGAAGTATCTCGAGGCTTATTCAAGTGATTTAAGGAGCATCATAGAATCATAGAATAGTTAGGGCTGGAAAGGACCTTAAGATTACCTAGTTCCAACTCCCCTGCCATGGGCAGGGATGGTAATGTCACTCATCTCCATTAGAAGTCTTTATATGAGCTTTGCGTTCCTTTGTGGGTATGAGCAGCGCAAGGGTGTTAGCTCTGTACTTAATCTAACTACATAGCCACAATCCCCCTGAAGCAATCATAAAGTTTCATTACTGCAAGCACCTCAATCCCATGAAAATCAGTCCTAAAGTATGAATTTGTAGTTTGGCCCATTCAAGAATCTACACTGGAACACTTGTAATTGATCTGAGTTAGAGTCTGGAGAAAAAGACCTTTAAAAATAGAATAAAGTTCCCAGAATATGGAAATTATAATGCTAACTGGAATAAAAGATATTAGCTCAAAAGCAATTTGGAAGTAGGTGCTCTACCTGGCCATGATAATTAAGGTGATAATGACACATCTGCTCAAAATAAGTTCAGAAAGTTTTACCCTCATGAAGATGAATTGATCACTGCTGGGTTTTCGCATATGTACAAAGCCAAAAGTAATTATAAGAGCCTTATCCCAACCTCACATTTCTTTGTGGATCTGACCCATAATTATTTACTGTTTTTTTGTTTCTTCCCTACTTATTACCTAAATAAAGTTTAATTTTAGGCTTAGCTAAATATTGGGGGATAAGCCAAATTTTAAGACTAATCAAAATCATAATTTTCTTGTATTCCCTGACATCTTACTTGTTTTAGACTTCTCAGTGTGAAGAGAAGAAAAAAGTAATGTAAGGTGCATATACATACATATATATGTGTGCGTGTGTATTTATATGTATATGCATATATATTTAAGAAAGAAAATTGTGAAAACAAATTCATTTTAAGTGACAAAGATGGTGCTACTTCTTAAGGACTAGAGAATCATAATAAAAAAAGTAGTTGACATTTTGAAAGAGAAGCTCTTTCTTATGGATTACTTTGATTAGCACAACATTACACTTTTGAGAGAAATTTCTTGGGGGAGGTGGTGGAAGAGAGAATTGCCAATGAGCCCCAGGTGTCAAGATTCTGCTGTGATGATGCCCTAACAATTCACCTTGCAAAAGTTATTTTAAGCAGTCTCTCAAAAGCTTCCTTCCCTATGTGCTTTCTTTTTTGCAGGGAGAGGAGTAGTTTTGTGCAGTGCATCTCATAATCGTTGTCTGATTCTAATGGTAAGATACAGTTTCCAGTTCCTTACGGCTTTATTAGTTGTTACCCATTTAAAGTAAATTTTTGGCATTCAAAAGGGATCCAGAGAAATGGAGGTGGTGGTTAATGAGATGAATTGAGTGTGGCAGAGGAGAATAGTTGACTCCCAGGGTACTCCAAAGCTTGAGGTGTAAAGGCTAAATCAGCTGCTGGGGCAATGCTAAAGCTGCTACAGCAGAAAGTTGAGCCCAAGAATGGAGTCACAGACGAGAGATCTGCAATGGAGTTGGGTTTTCTCAAAAAAAAAAAAAAAAAAAAGTCTAGCTTGGCAGAATAAGTAACTTTGCCTGTTTTTATGCCCTCACTACCAATGTTTGCAAGGGAATTCAAAGCTTTAATGGTCTTCCCTGAAGGGATATAGCTTCCATTAGGAAATCATGGTCCTCATCTCTACCTAGCAGAGCAGGATGACAGCTGTCAGTTCTTGTTGTTGGTCAAATGTGTGTGGTGAATTGCAGAAATTCTTTAAACTGTTGTCAGGTGTAAAATACTTTCTCATTGTCAAGTGTTATCACATCAGTCTCAGTACAGTGGCTTTTAATAAGAAGTAAACCCTAAAAACCAACCTGTGCTAATCAGTAGTGCAGGGAGTTCTTCACTCCATGGTAGGGAATTTGTTGCTGCGTACAAGAAATAAGGACACTATCCAGCCCTGGAAAGGGCAGACCAGCTGCCACTTGGAGAAAGGTATTCACTTGCTAAATGATGATTTTCTGAATCCCAAAGAAATGGTGGCCAAAATCTTGCAGGTGTTGACCTGTAAGTTGAGAAAGAGGTGAAGGGCCAGCTTGAGTCCCAGCACCAGCAAAGTGATAAGGTCCACCCTGTCAGGATGTATTTTATTGCTACTAGGAAGAAATTCTAGCCCTACTTTCAGGCTAAGTCTGGCTACTCTTAGTCTCTGCCTTAGCTTTACAATTATAATGTTCATTTCTATGCTGTGGTCTTCTTGATGTGTTTTCTCTGCCTGGTAGATTATGAAGCTTCTCTTTTTTTCCTGTCAAAAGATTCCATAGTACATGACTACAGAAGTCAGTGGGATCTCTTCTAGGCTGAGAATTTTCTGGAACATTAGCATTGCTTCTCCTTTCAAATAAGAATTTGTATCTTTAGCTTGGCTGGGACCTCCTTGAGTTCTTGTTTGGTGATGACACAACTCACCAGTACGAATGTACCCCAGTTGTAAGCAGTCTTCACAAAGACACAGTGATTCTGAATGGCCTTTCTCAATTTTGGATTTTCTTGTGTGACTTGCCCATATGGAGAGCTGCAGCTAGGCTTCCACCCTAGTCCAGCTTTCCTCAAAGCTGTAGTCTGCCAGCAGATTTGTCTTCGTACTTTGACTCCATACTTTAAGTAGGGTAGCATGTGCATATGAAAGAAAGTGCCTGGAATGCTGAGTTGTGGGAAGGCATGTGTTAAGGAGGTGCTGCTTTGTAGAAAAAGTTTTGGCTAACACCAGGTCTAAGAGATGCCCTCCACCCCAGCTGAATGTGCTGGTTGTCTGTGTTGTAAGGGCTCTGGGGGCATCCCATTGCATTTGAGGTACTGAAAACTCACAAGTCAATGTGCACTTTAGGGAACACCCACACAAACCTATTGGTCAAGAAAGATGGCTTCAAGGGTGCCAGGAGAGTTGCAGTAATATGACCATGGAAGAGACCCTAAGATGGGGAGCGCATGACAGTGCTAAATGTTTACATGTTACTTAATGCAATATATTTGTGCATTTAGCCTTTTAATTCAAGTTGAGAATTTGGTCATCCTCGCTGTAGAACACAGCTTTCTTAGGACGAATTGTCCAAAACAGAAATTTTCAATAATCACTATCAAGAATTTTATCAGGAATTGCTCAGTGCCTTGCTGCAGAGTAACTTAGACTCTCTGGATCTGACCAGAATATTAATTCAGTCTTGACTATCAAAGCACAGGAAAGGACAATACATTCAAACTGCTTAGTGCTCTTTTTTTTATTCCCATAGCTGTAGAAGTGTTGGGAGTTTTTTATGTGCCAGTTATAAGAACAGACTCTTGGCTCCTCCATCTGGTTGCTAACTTCACATAGTGAAATAGTTTACTAAGGGCTGATCATAAAGTAAAACTTACTGTTGTGCAGTTTGTAGTGGGTTGCTTTTTGGGGGGTGTTTTTTTTAATATTTTTTTTTTAATTTCTGATTATCATAATACTTGAGACAGTGCTGTTATACATTTTATGCAACTTTCATAAGAAATATACTGTAAAACAATGCAATGATCTGACTGTATATACTTTCTTGCCAGGCATACCTAACATTCAGAAAATAATTGTTTTATTCAAAACCTTGTCAATAGAGATGCACTAATTTTTGAGGGCTTAGTAATGAAATCAATGGTAGATGCTGAGACTGCTTATTATCTTGTGAAGATATTCAAAGCCATCTTATATAACCATAAAACAGTCTTTCCAAGAGCTCTCTTGAGAGTTTAATATGGATGTTATGCTGCCTCAGGATAATAATATGCATTTTCAGTAACCGCCTTTGGAAAAATTCTTGTTAACAAGAAATACAAAAATATTTTTTTACCTCATGTTTAATATGGGAGGTATGAATATGGACTGGCATAAATAAAGAATGCTCATATTTAGGCCATCATTGTGCAGCAGGATGCCCACATGGTTCTGGACCTCCTTAAGAAGACAAGTCTCTAGTGTCTCACCCTCTTCTGCAGGCTGTTCTTCAATCCACCATCCTCCTTCATCTTTCTGTGTGTTTTTTGTGTGTTTATCAAATCTCTTGGGTCTTATTACTCAACATGCAGGTGGAAACGTGCTGCAAACATTCCAGCTGCATATAGTTAATCATAACTTACTGTGCTAGGGAACTTCTTTGCCAAAAAAAAACCTGCCAAACAACAAAATAACAGCAACAAAAACCGCTCCTACCCTCCCTCCCTTTCAGGAAAAGAAAGTGCAAAATCAAAAACCAGTGGGTGACAAAATGCTCCAAAATTGGTGGATACAATTTTATAAGGCCTCAAAGAACAGGTTATCAATGTTCTGTGCTTATTAGCCATTTTATTGTATGTGAGGTGTTGATTTAATAAGCTTAAATGTATAATTAAAACTTGCATATTTAGAGGCAGTGGCAAAATTTGTTGCCTGCAGAACTTGCTGTAGTAAAAGTGGAAATTACAGTTAAGTAGTCTGGAATGACAGCTTTGTTGTCTATGAAATAAAATTAGTGAAAAATCTTCCTATGCCAAAAGTCTTACTGTCATGGAGTCATAATTGTCTTCCTCTGCTATGCAAATGCTCAAGTAGATCATAGTGATACAGGGTAGAGGCTTTAGTATAAAGACATTGTTGCCTGAGATATTATAACAGCTAGCTGACTCCATGGACCCCTAAGTTTGTTGTTACTGTGCAGTTGTGTCCATTCTCTAATGAAGAATGACAAGGATGAGCGAAATTGCTCCTCCTGATGCAAATAGAAATGCTCCTAGTGCTTAAGTTGAAATTGAAGCTATGGCAGATAGCTTTAATAAGGACAAGAGCTCTGACAGCATGGTACAATGAAAGCCAGTTGGTAGCGGGGAGTGATAGGTACACCTGACACTAGCAGAGAACTTTGTTCCTTTTTAGGGAGCATGGGCTGGTGACTGAACTCATTTCTCACAAAACCAGACATTAAAAAAGGGGCATAATGGAAAGTGTGGGAGAACACATGCTATAACTTACTGACCTGACCTGCCACCTTCTGACTTAAAGCCTATTTTGATAAAAGCTGTTTTATCTGTAAGAATTTTAAATCTTCAGTTTTTAAATGAATAATGAATTATACGGTACTTGGTACCATATAGTTTTAGGATCACATACTTATTAAAAAATTTGTAAACTAGTAGTTGAAGGCTGTTGTTTAATTAAATCCACTAGGATTTATTTGATGAAACTCTGAATGGTTTTGTTCTCAAGTTTGGCTTGCTGGGTATGTATAGCTTTAACCTAGACCATTTAATTTTCACAGTGTTTATTAGGGATGTGGGATGAAGTACAAACCAGGCCATTAAATCACAGAATCAAGCTCATAATGACTGTAGTTCATGAAAGCATCACTGGACTGGAAATAAATTCTTTTTCAGTATTTAAAGGAAACAAAGTGTTTCCACATGCATGTTTTCCTTTTTTCATATTTTTTTCCTAAGGAGAGGACATGACAGAAAGGACCTGAGCTCAAATATTACATGTACTATCTCCAGGGAAAAACTAATTATATACTAGATATGAGACAAGGGGGAATTCAAGGGGATTTCAGCTGAATGAGGGTAGACCTAGATTAGCCATTAGGGGGACATTCTTTACGACTAGGGTGGTGAGACATTGGAACAGGCTGCCCAGAGAAGGTGTGGATGGCCAATTCCTGGCAGTGTTCAAGGCCAGGTTGAATGGGTTTTGAGCAACATGGTAGAGAGGAAGGTGTCTCTGCCTCTGATAGAGGGTGTGGGACGGAATGATCTTTATGCTCCCTCTAACCCTAACCTTTCTGTGATATTGCAGCTGGTTGCTCTGTTTCAGTGTGCCAGGTATGTGTGTGAGGGGGGGATACTCAGTAATGTTGCACATACTGGGAACCTGTCAGGGAGCAAGATGCCTTCTGGATATATCAGACCAAGGAGCCATGTGCTGGACCCATTTAATGCTCCTGTTTAACAGGCACAGCTGCTGTGTTTCTTCGAGTAACTGCAAGGAAGCCTTTCAGCATATGTGACGCCCTTATTCATGCTCAAAGCAAGTTTTGCTAACAATAATTCCTTGCAACAATAACTGCTCAAGTCAGTCAGGGTTGTGGCAGCCTGTGGAACCTTCTAGGTTCTAGTTGCTTGTGTATACTTTTTGAAAAAACAGTTATATAACACTTCAAAGTATTTTTTGATAACTTTCATAAATCACCTGGTCATACTCATTTTGTAAGTATTCTTTCTCCATCATTGGGAAATTTAGTATTTCAAGACTATTTCTGCCTGGAAGAGTTGCTGCAGTTAGTTTTCACATTTTTTTTAAATGTGTATTCAACTTAATTATATTAATTTATATAAATCATGTGTCCTGGGTTCAGCAGCAGCAGTCATTTTTTCTCCTTAGTAGCTGCTGCAGCGCTCTGTTTTTGACTTTCAGCCTGAGAACAGCGCTGATAACACTGCTGGTAACACCAATGTTTTCGGTTATTGCTTAGAATATTTTGGTCTGATCAAGAACTTTCTGAGCCTCATGCTCTGCCAGGGAGAAGGGGAAGCTGGGAAGAAGCAGAGACAGGACACCTGACCCAAACTAACCAAAGAGGTATTCAATACCATAGCACATCATGCTCAGGACGTAAAAACAGTGGGCAGGGAAGGTGGGGGTGCACTGCTTGATCAGGCTGGGCATAGGTTGTGAGCGATTGAATTCTTTTCCCTTGTATTTCTCTTGTCATTACTATTATTGGTGGTAGCAGTAGTAGTTTCTGTTATACCTTAGTTACTGGACTGTTCTCATCTCAGCCTGTGGGAGTAGCATTCTTTCGATTCTCCTCCCCATCGCCCCAGGAGCAGAGGAAAGAAAGAGGGAGGAGTGAGTGAGCAAACTGCGTGGCTGACTGGGCTTAAACCATGACATCATGTAAAAAATGCACATGGTATTTAAAACAGATTTTTTTTTTTCCTTTTTTTTTTTAAGATTAGAGTAATTTATGTAAAAACTGTAATATAGGTGTCTGGTCATAACACTGTCCTAGTGCTTGTTTGAGGGATCTGTTTGATATTTCATTCAGCTCATGTCTTTATTCTTCTTCTTTGCTTTACTATTTCAGGAATACTCCCACACCTGCACATCCCACTGACTGGCGCCATCTTTTGAGTTCACTGGCCTCATCTGTGTTGTGTGATGTTCCCCTTGTTTCACTTAACTGTATACATAAAGATGTTTTAATGCTTTGTTATTATTTTACTTTTTGAACCAAGTGCAATATCAAACATCCAAATAATAAAAATATTTTTCTCCCTTAGGAAAATGATATATATGAGGAAATGATGTCAAGACACTGTAAAAGGTTTACTATCTTGGCTATGTTTTATACCTATAAAATACAAAAATAGATGTGACATGTGAAAGAAATACAAAATCCTTACTTCCTCTCCAGCCCTAAAGCTCCTTGAGATTTCTTTACTGCCTAGTCTGGGAATACATCATCTTCTTAAGCACCTCTGCCTTCTTTTTTCTGCTCACCTTGCTCTTTGGTTCCTTTGAGAATGGATTCAGTGTCGTGGTTTAAGCCATAAATCAGCCACGCAGTTTGTTCACTCACTTCCCCCTTTTTCTTCCCTCTGCTCCT
>JAOEHY010037695.1:0-29708 GCA_025447955.1 Psilopsiagon aurifrons | reverse complement strand
GAAAAACATCCACAGAAATACTCAAATTTAAATCCGAAGCCATAATGAAATGCTCACTTCCGATTTGTGTAGTACTTAAACTGGCCTCTATATTCTCCCATTTTGTTAACTAACTTAAAAAAAGTCTATCGCCACATCCATGACTTTTTTCCCCCTCCCCCCAATATAAAATAATTCATTAACATCAGTTTAGAGATAATATCTTGATTAGCACCAAGACAACAAAATTGCAACTATGGAAAGACCACATGGACTTTAAGAATCCCATATTATAGACTCTGTCATAGCCAAACATTAATAACATCTACCTTTAAAAGATGTATTTTAAAATCTATTTAGCTAAGTTTAATTAGCCCATTTGTTTCATAGGAATGTGTCAGATCATATTTTGAAAAAAACAGTTATTTGTTAAATTGTTAATAGATTTTAGATCCAACTACTTGCTTTTTGTCCTGATGTTTTGTTTTATAAACTATTTAAGATAAAAATTAAACTTCAGAAAGACAGGCATACCTCAAAGGGACACAGTGCCCTATCTCATAGTAATAAGTTATGATTCTGTCATTAATGTGGCTCCATCTCAACTATTTGTGTCTCTGACATTTTGAGGCTTGTAAGTTGTCCCATGGTTGGGAGAAGTGACTAGGTAGAAACCACCTAGTGTTTTCTTCCCTTCAGCTTTAGTTTAAGAAATACACAAGAGCTGTAAAAGTTAACTTCTCTGCAGACATTAAGAAATCTTAGATTAGCATTAGAGGCGAATCCCCAAGAATTTGCCAGGAATGATCTGTTACAACGCAGAGAAAACTGATCGTAGGCTGAGAACTCAGGAGTGCACACAGATTAATTCCACAAAGCCCTGGTCTGTACTGCACTGCACGAGAAGGCCATCAGAATGAATGTACGGTACCTTTCATCTTGTCCCAGATCCTCACTGTCTGGCATTTCAGATGTAAAAAGGAATTCTCTCTCTACCAATCTAGATAATCCAGGCAATGATCTTCTACTCTGTTTTGTGTTTTAGAAGTGATAACCAGGGCACCTGTCCGGTTTGCAGCTGAGAAGAGCGCTCCTTGCTCAGAGAGCAAATGTTTACAAGACATCCTAAGTGCTTGCTGGTCTTGAATGAGTTCAGAGCATTCAGCTTTGATTGGCCAAGGCTATAAATAAACAAGTCGTGACTCACCTCACACACTATGACAGGGTGTTTAGTAGCAAGCACAGCCAAAAGCAAAACAGTTGGCTTTTTTTCCTTCTGGTCATGTGAGGGAGGCTCACCACCCAGTTAGTACATTTTATTTTTCTGCTTCCACTGGAAATCTGCCTCAACATTTCCCCAGTTTTCTCAGGTGCAAGTGAGCAGCAAACAAAATGATAGGAAGATACATGACACAAACTTCAACTGCTGAAAAGTCTAAGACCTTATTCTAACTGTAAAAATATGATTCCCCCCCCAAAGTGTCAGTTACAAGCTGACAGAAGACGCAAAATCATTCTCCATTTACTACATTCACAGAATAAAACCACCAAACACTGGTTACTTTTTAAAAATAAGGATCAGCAAGATAAGTTTTAAATAAAGATTGTTGCATTGTTTTCAAGTTCTGATTCCTGGCTTGTCTGCTACAAGCAGTCTTAGCTATCACAAGGACTCCGGCAAACTGTACTGGAAGAGTCCTCAAAATGAACATATGCCACCGACAGGAGGAGGCTTTCTGCCAAAATACCTCAAATGCCTCTGTGAACAACCTGAGATGAATTGACAAATTCACTTTCCTCCCATAGCTTTGTGCAGCATGCATGACAGGGATTCTGCCACTCCAGCTACACCAGCTATGTCTCTATTAATTTTCAACACCCCCAACCTTATCTGTGCTGATAACGATTTGTCACACAGCCCAAGACTCCAAGGATCACATATGTACATTGTTTAGCACACTGCTCAGCACTGCTCCCTCACATGGCTTCCTTCTTCCATTAAACAGCTTGACCTATTGTTCTTAATATATTTCCAAATAAATATTATATCCAGAGATACCTGCATAGAAATCTTTTTTTCTCTTTCCCAAGAAAGAACCCCGGAGGATTTAGACCTGCCTCTCCTGCATTAGATAGTACAAATTGTCCTCGGAATGTTAAAAATAAATTTAAAACACTAATAAAAAACAAAAGTAAACCTGTAACAAAAGTTATGTCAGATTAAAACCAAGCACCCCATACCTTTGACCTGGTAAACTGCATTTGGTGTATTATGGGTAATGCATCATTCCCTGGAAAGACGACTTAACTTTCAAGCCTACAAGGAATTCTATCAATTTCGATTTATTATAAAATGCTTCAAAATGACTAGGAAGATCTAGATAAAAAAATGCAAAAATTCCCTAAACCATAAAATCACAGAGCTATTACTTTAAATTACACGGTTTATATTTACTATGTATCTGAATTAAGAAAATTCTCAGGAAATGGTGAGAAAAAAACAAAACAGGAATGCCGCCTATTTGTGAACTACAACTTCTTTAACTCTTCTCCCAGCATTCCAGTTAGTTCCCTTCTCCTTTTCCTAATCTCATCCAGTCATCTGCATTCATAGCTATCCTCAATCTTTCACAAGACATGTTGTTCCTGAAGCAGTATAATCGTACTGGACTTTAAAAAGGAAAGAGGGAGAAGAAAAACAGGAGTAAAGTCCTATGCCTGGATCATACAAGGCAATGTATAAATATGTATCAATAAATGTCCTGCCCTACTCAACAACAATTTTCCACGGTCACCTATATGTGCATACCCCAGTCTCATCCTCTCTTTTCTATTTCTTTTTCTGATAGTTACAGCTGAAATATTTGGAACTAAATTTCCTTCAAGCTTACCCTGAAAGAAGAGCTGCTAAATTAAAAAATCTTAATTAATAAAATTATTTATGTGACAGCTTCATTCTCCAATTAAAATTCTGAAGTTCTCTAATTAGGAAAAGCACCAAAAGAAATAACTGAACTCTGCAAACACACAAAAGCACCATTCAAAATTTAAATGTAGCATCAAAGATGCAAGCAAGCAAAACTAAACCCCTTGTGCAATTTGAGTTGCTTTTGTTTGTTTACATCCACTGCAATATAGTTTTACATAGCCACATGTATTTACTATGCAAAATGCCTTTTTACAAAATACTCATTTGTAATACATTTGATGATTACAGTCAGGAGCTGAAAAGCTTTCAGCATCATGTCTATCCATGTATTCCAGCCTTGGATCTTGATATATTCCTGACTCTTCAGTATTCCTTTGGACTGTTGCTTTCTTTGTCATACTCCGTACACAGTGTTCACCGCTACAGCAGAGAAATGGTTCACTGTTTACTTTTACAATTCCTCAGAACATTTCCCACCCTCAGTGAGGTAAGGAGTATAATAACACCTTATTTATTTATTGATAAGCAAGTTCTGGAAAGATTAGGTTCAAAAGTGATTACTAAATGAGTAACTGAAATGTCAAGGACCTGTTACCCTGGAAGCAGAGCATTTATGAAACACTTCAATGCTCAAAAGTCTAGTTTCTACTGATATCATTACTCATCATTTTTGCAGACTTCAGAACAGCATGAGTGCATAATCAGCTGAACTGCAATTACACTAAAAAGACCGACTCTCGAGTAAATTCATCTCAATTTTTTGATGATTCTGAATTCTTTTGAACCCGAAGGAACCAAGAGCTTGTATTGGCCCACTTTAAGGTTCCCAGCAGATCGGGCTCCAGACTTTTTCACAGTTGCACAAGATGGAATGACCTCTCCCAGTACACCTGGGTGGAACAGGAGCAGGTGAGCCAAAGTAGTGTACTGAATTAGGCCAAAGGGCTTCTGTCATCTCTTACTGTGTCCAAAAGCGCAGTCTAGAGAAAATTTGCTGCCTTCTCCAAATAGTCTTCCAGACTCCAACTTGTTGCTCAGAGGTTTACTCAACCAGCAGTTATGTTTGTATTTTTGGCTCAGTGGATTTCCATCCAGTGATAGCGTCTATAGCATCTTGTGGCAAGGACTTCTGCAGCTTAACTACCAAAGTTTGACAACCAAAAACCCCACCTAATGTCATTTGCTTGGATCTAGTCACTTCAAATTATTTCTGAGAAGTCTTATACTGGAATAGGTACACAACAGTCAAGTTTCTTTAGCTCTTCACAGCTATTTAGCATTTTTGCAGACCATTATCATATTACTTTTCATGAGACTGCAGAATTGAAAGGTTGAGCTGCCTAGGAAAGAGCTTGCCTGATACCAGAATTGCTAAAAATACCTTTTAAATGTTTTAACATGGAAAACTCAAAGTGACCAGAAGTGATAGGCTGAGAAAGGAAAAGCTCTTACCCTGCCCATGTTATTTTTCAGGGAGGTTCTTACTTCGTTGCTTAGTTGCAACTAACACTACAACTTTCTGGATTGCAGGGGACTTTGGTCAGTCCTCCCTGTCGCTTTTAAGTTCTTCCTTGCCACCTCTGAAGCCTCAACTGGCATGACTCATCCCTGCTCCTCTCAGCAACCTCTTTGCTTGTGCTACTTACAGCCGTGATATGTTTGTCACTTCTCACATAAAGCATTTTCTGAAATTTTCTCTCCCCTTGGCACATTGGTTCCTCAACAGAAAGAACCCCTTCCACCTTACAGAAAAGATCTAGCCCCTACCCCCGTTACTTCCGAAAAGAACATGAAAGCACTTGACAGTAAACAAAAGGAAAAAGATTCTGTCAATCATGCTCTGCTCTTGGTCAGCTCATTCAGTTTTAAAAGCCTTATTTTGATTGCATGTCATGCACATAAGCTGTTGCATGTCCTCAAACATCCTCACTGGTCTTTTCCAAACTCTTCCTATGTTTAGTATAAATGATTTAAGGAGAGAGAGACTGGAAATGTACACCAGTATTCATGGTGGGCATACTACTCATTTACACATTTTGATCCCTTCTGTGAGTTGTTCCTCATGCTCTGTTGGCCCTAATTACCACAGTTTTACACATAACTTTCCAGAGTACATAGTAGTCTTTACTTTTTTTGGATAACTTTCAGAATCAATCCTTTTACTTCTGTTCATCTCCATTACCCTGTTTTTCAACTAGAGAGACCCCTTCTAGACCTTTATCAAAACTTCCTTGATAGCTGCTAACATCTCTCTCTACCACCAGATACTAAGACACTCCCCAGAATGTGCTGGCACACAGATCAGCTGCTAGCCTGACATGCTGCTTGATCAGGGAACCTTTATCAGATTTGCTCTTGCTGAGTACAAATTTGGACTGAACATGTATCATAATGATCAAGTAAATGGCCTCCCCCAAACAGTATAGACATTTACGTGAAATTTTCCTTGTCTTGGCAGGCACAAAAGACTCCAGAGGCAGTCATCAGCAAAGAAAGGAAAATAAAAGCTATGTTCTTGCCAGAAACAAGGAAGAAGCCCTAATGAGTAGCTGAAAGGATCAGAAATAGTGTCAGATTCACTGTTTTCCATACTCAGATACTGCTCAAGTGCCTCAGCAGCTGGGTAAAAGGCACTGTGTTGTCCATGGGGAGTACGAAGGGCATGATCTAGCATTGCGTGGTAGATGGTGTACCCCACCCAGTCTGCAAGCTTTCAAAGATGTTTAATTAGCCAGCCCGTGGCACGCTTTAGCTGGTCAGCCAGCTCCAGAACTAGTCATCATCACTGTCCTGTCTATGTCTCAACTCATCTAAAAGGAGAGCAAGATGGTGTTTTCAGTGCATAACCTCGTTCTAATTATTCAGTCTCACTTCTAATAATGTGGATGAAAAAATAATGAACACCACACTGAGCACTTAAAGATATCCTAAAACCCCACAACTGACTTATAGCAAGAAAAATTGCATTCCTAAATTCTATGTGTAGTTCATATATCCCGAAGGCATGAAAAGTCTAGCATTTTACTTTTTGTAGATGGTTTATGCTGATGTTATTTTCAGCAAGAATGCGTGCTTGAAAATTACCATCACTGTCAAAGGCATGTTTAGAATTAAAACTAATTTGAAATGCATGTTTCTGCTACTGAAATAATTCATATTAATAACACACATAAAGTTCCCCCCTTTTTTAATACAGAAAACAGAATATACTGGTCACACTTGGGGGGGGGGGGGGTGTATGTGTGTGCAGGTGCATGTACATTTACATATTTATAAGTATACACTTTACTATATTTCATCAATTTGAAGTGCACACCCAATTTTCCCATATTTTCAACATCCAAATTTGCTGAATGGTTCTTGTCCCAGTTCTTTCTGGCTATGTAAAGGTGACTTCAAATTGCAAAAGCTTATTATATTTACCTAACTTTGAGATGTCTTTGTACACCACAAGGTATGCACAGGTAGCTTGTTTTATAAGAGAGGGAGCCTTTCACACAAACATGAATGAAAATCTTCAAGACAGACCGATAAACATGCTTAGTTCTTTACTGGAGTATTATAGCAGGTATAACCTCAGCCTGGTAAGCTAAGCACTGCCCTAAAAAAAACATTTAAGACACCTATTACATATAAAATATAATTTTGTATTTATCTGTACCTAGGAGTAGGAATGGAAAAAAAAAAAAAAACCTAAGAAAACTTTCCAAGTTTAAAGACTAATAGAGGAAAAAAATAAGTGATCAGGAAATCTTTTTCCTCTTCACAGAATCCTGCACACTAAGCAGAACTCTTCTTTGTACTTGGATGAAATAAATAATTGTTTAAACAGTTTTTAATTCTCAGGATGCATATTCAGAAAAAATACTCCCAAACAAGCAAATAAAAACCAAAGCCAAACAGAAACACCTTCCCCCCCTCAAAAAAAACCAAAACCCACAAACAAAAAAGCATTCAATTTTGACATTAAAATGTAATGCAACATTCAAAAAGCTAAGCAAGATATTGCATGCAAGAAACATTTACTGGGCAAAACAGAGCACATGAATACATATGTTTAAAGAATCATAAAAATTTGAATATAAAAGCAAACTATCAACAGACACCAAAACCTGATTTGCATCAGCAACAATGAGCTGTCATGATTTGGTTTTAGTGTTTCATCATAAAGCACACATAATAATATTCCATAATGCATGAGAGGATTTCCAAGTTTTTTAACACAAGGAGAAAGAAATATTAAAGAAAATAAGAGACACTTCAACTGCAGTTTCAAAGCAAATTACTACATTTTAGTCACATAAAGATAGCAACTCTTCTTCTGGGACAAACATGATAGATCATGCTGGATTTGTGTGACAAACACAGAAGAGCTGGAGACAGGGCGGTAGATCTTACCACTAAGGGTGAAAATCTCAACTGCTCTGGGACATTTTGGCCATGGGATCTTGCCTAAACAGCTATAAAAGAAAGAGATTTTGGAAGGGAAAAAATAAAATAAAATCACATAATACCACACCAAGCATTTATCTGAGCAATTTCTAAAGATAACGAAATATTTTGCCAATTTTTTCAAAAGACTTCTTATATACTGTTTCATGAAATTATTTTGTTTACTATAACACATTTCCTATTTGTCCCAAGACCGACAAGAGTACTTATGTATTAGTTCCTTTATAATCATGGTCTGTAATTCAGTAAAGCCACATCAAAATGCAAATTTTTTCTTAGGCACACATACTACTCAAGATTTCAACACCTTCCCCGCCACCTGTCTCTTTTGCTCTGTAGCAGTCTGAATCTTTTCCTTCTTAGGAATTGTATTCTCCCCCATTGAAAAGACATGAACTATATGAAACGCAAATCAAATAGCTAGGTAGCTCTATAATAAAATCAGCTTGCGAACAAAGTGGTCAAGACATTAAAAATTATTAAGAAGACATGAAGTCTTGAAAATCTTTTTCACAAGTGTCAATACAAAGAGTTAACGCACAATCCTTAAAAGTTTGTTTTCTAATGTAAGAATTAAATGCAGTACAAAACAAGAAAAATAGACTGCCAAAAAGCTACTAAGAAAATTAGACTATTTAGAAGATAACTTTGTACCCAATTCGATGAAGAACACAAGACACTCAGCTATGTAGAATCTTTAAGATAATTAGGACGCCAAGAGCCACATACTGACAATGCCGGTGTCTGAAAGCTTTTGCTGGTAATTTCACAGTTTCCTAAAACAGCCCACCATTACTTTGTGGCTGCCATCACCCTGTGAAGAAGAGGGTATGGGCTAGTTTTCCATCTAATCATGTAATTTATTCTTTGGTGCAGTGTAAGAAAATCTCACCAGAGAGTGCCTAGTGCAATCACAAGCCATAACTAGATCTAAGTCCAGGTCACTGGTTCTGAATTAGAAGCTTAAGGATGGACAACTGCAGAACATCAAGTACTTTATAATGGAAGCACAGCACAGTTCTATATTATTAATCACTTTCAAGACATCAACCCTGTTCTGATGTTGCAGCTTAAAGCGCCAAAGTTTTTATTGATATTCAGAATTGCTAGCCAAATGTTTTCATACTAATTATGACTCATCTTGATTCCTTCAGAGCCACAGCTTTTTTCAATGCTTATATAATGAAAGTAAAATAGATCACTAAATTATACTGTTAACTTATCAACTTATTAATATCAACTTATCTACTTGGTGGTTTACTGTGTGATAAGAGATAAAGTCTCTTAGAGTTTAATTTGCCTGATGATAAAATCACAATCATATTCTCTTGTTTTGAAAAGAGCTTTTTTCCATTAGAATTGTCTTTATTCAGTCTCATTGTGGTAGTTTATTAAACTGTGAAATAAAACAATACTAAATCATCACTAATACAACTCAATTTCAAGGCCACATTTTTATCTGATAGAGCAACTGGCAATTTGTGTACTATCTGACAGTACTTTCCAACTCCAACACATGTAACAGCATATTAGCAAATCTGATATAATGACAGTAATGAAACATAAATCTCTATAAGCAAAATTTAAAGTATTTACAAACTAAAACAGGTGAGGGAAGAAAAGTCAGAGTGCTTGTCATTTAAGAAGGCACATATTTGTGTATGCTGATCGACCAGCTTGTTAAAAAATAAACAACAAAACACAGTAAAAAAATTATAGGAACCTCTTGTCATGGTTCATGTTACTATTTGATCTTGCATCTTACCAGCTGCAAAGAGAAAGCAGATATAGAAACTTATTAAATACTAACATCAAAACTTGAAGAAAACAGTCCTGCACAGTATCACAAGCACCAATGTAGAAGGGCAAGACGGGTAATAATGAGAAATAGCAGCAAGAAATATGTTCTACAAAGCAAAGGTATGCTTCTCATGATGGCAATTCATACATGAAGACAATTGCAGATTCAACAGGATGGTTAAATGTGAGATCACTGATGAAAACAAAATTGATTTTATCCTGGAGTGACTGGTGTGCCTGATTTCTTACCAGAGTTTCTCCAAAGTAAATAGTTGTCAAACCACAACCATTCTGCTCTTTGAGCATCCAGCTCTCCATGAAACAACTGTAAATTTAAAGCTATGAAGGCCGTTGAAACACTATACAGTTCCACAGAAAAGGCAAGGGGGCAGCCAAGACTGCAAAAGACAACTCGCCCCCCTCCTGCAATTACACCTACTATCAAAAAACCCTACAGAGTTAAACGGCTCTTGAGCTAATACAAGTCAAGAAAGGTTCAGACCAAGAATGATGATCAATGAAGACCTGCAACTTAACCCATCTGTCATCAAGGGCACATGCAGATTTGTGATTATGGGGAATCCCCTGAACTGGCTGGGCTAGTGCTGCCAGAACACTCAGCCAGCAGTGCTGAGCACCTGATAACCTTTGCCCTGCTTCAAGAAGATGATAACAGGCATGACATTTTGCTGAGAGGCTGACAGCACTACTGGGAAGCCAAAGTAACTTCAGCTACCTAGACTCCTATCTCAAAAAAACCCATAAGTTTTCCTTTCCAGGGTCCTTTATTATTTTTATTTAAAATCACTCCCTTCCATAAAGTTCAGAACATATGTATAGATTAACTTGTTTCACACAACAGCAGCTCCTATCACTGTTAAAACTTATTTTCCCCTCATTTTTCATAGACATCTAAAGAAATCTTTTTGTTAAGCTATAAAAAAATACATTTCAATAGCACATTTTCTCCCCCAAAAAAAGAAAAATTAAGCATTAATTTTAGAAGTTACTTATTCATACATCTTTTATCTGTATAAATCTGCAAAATTTTATCCTAGCTTTTGCTGTTTTCCTTCAGAATCTCCATCTCCAAGATACCTATGAGAAAGTATCCTTTGCTTTGAAAAACCTTCTGTACTGATACACTGATCACAGAATATCTCAAGTTGGAAGGGACCCATAAGGGTCATTGAGTCCAATTTCCCGGATGTTCCTGTAGATGTTCCTATAGAGGAGGAAGTAGAAGGGTGAAAAGAAAATAACACCAAGACTTTTACTTTAGTCCAGTGAGGTTAGTTTTTCTTACTACAAAACAAACATACACACCACACATGCAAAAAAAAAAAAACCCAAACCCCAAGACTTTATTTGGGAAATATTCAGAGCACTTTAAACACATCATCTTTCAACTGCTTTTCAGGTATCCTAATTTCCCCTCCAGCTCATTTCAGTAACTGACAAAGAAAGCCCCAGAATACTAATTTCTGTATGCTAAAGTTGTTCTTTACCAAGTGAAAAAGCCCCTTCAGTAATTTTTTTTATATGATTATTGATGGATGAAATGGATATTTTTCAAGGTACATCTGGAAGGGTTTTGAGCAAAGCATTTGAAACTTTAACAAAAAATACCATTTATGTGTCCCTTTCAGAAAAATTTTTATTTTTTTGTTTATCATCATATTAAGGAGTTTTCAGCTGAACTCCCATGAGACTTTGATTAAAACACACGGTATCTAATTCAGCTAACAAGGTAGGACAGAAGTTGCCAAACTACACATCTTAGGCGAATCGCCTGCTTATGGTGAACTCACAATGGAAACAGTTTTGTTCATGTACAGCCCTGGCATGAGAACTTCATTCAGCAATTGTTCAAACACATTTAGAGTCTTCACTATCAATATGCAAGACAAAAGTCTTACATGCTTTTGTCTCAGTTTGTGTTCCAAGAAAACGTAAACATGAATTTGGCTAAAAGTTCTTAAAACTGTTTTGAACTACTTTTTCATAAAGACCAGTCATGCATGCCTCAGGTATTACTGCTCTGATTGATGTTATTACTCTGTTCTCATGTCTAAATACATAAAAGTTCCTAAGGTACGTGTTGACCTTGCAGCTTCCGTGGAATGTGGTGGTAGAAACAGACAGTCCAACATTGGGAAACAGCCACCTCAGCTTCTGGGATTTCTCAGACTTTAAAATTTGCATACCATTTATTAACAACATATACACAACGCAGAAATAAAGAGATATATTTATTTCAGTCTTACTAGGACACTCAACTGAATAAAAACTCAATGCTTGTAATGCTTTTAAGAACAGCCATACTGGGTCAGCCAAAGTTACATCTAGTCCCGTGCCCAGTCTTCAACAGATGCCAAAATTGAATACCTGGGGATACTTAACCAACAGAATAAGAACATGGGAAAATATGTATCTTATGGAAGTACCATTACAGTACCAACCTCCAACTATCTGCAACTCAGGAACATTCAAAGCCAGAGGTAGTGATATTTCTTTAATAGCCTTAAATTAATTTTCTTTGAAGAACTGTCCTACAATTTATATTTTTAAACCACATATAGTTCTAATGTTCCCAACAATCATGTGCCAAGGATTTCTAAAGCTTAATTACATTCTTTTTTATTTTTCCTCAAAGGCATGATCCTTATGGTGTCTTAGAGACCTCTATTATTTTCCCTCTTAATTATTCCTTTTCTCCTATCTCATTTACTTGTTCTTTGTATTTTAGCTAATGCCTTTTGGAAGTTCTGCTGGACTACAGCAATCTCTGCTCAGCTTTCTGTCACAGTCTTCTTTCACTGTCTGAAATTTTTAATATAATTTTTTAAATAATGTTAATATTTTACCTTTCAAATTGTAAAGTATTCAAATATTTGACACAGATATTTCTACTACTTTCATATTGGATAGTTTCATATTCACCACGAAATTCTCTTAAGCATTACTGCACACTATGAAGTGACCTACAGTAACATCAATAGCCACAGCTACGTCAGTGATCTGTTAATTG
This sequence comes from Psilopsiagon aurifrons, assembly GCA_025447955.1. Taxonomy (NCBI): domain Eukaryota; kingdom Metazoa; phylum Chordata; class Aves; order Psittaciformes; family Psittacidae; genus Psilopsiagon; species Psilopsiagon aurifrons. The sequence continues at coordinate 17,517 of JAOEHY010037695.1, read as the reverse complement.
TATTATGAATCCAAGCGCTTGGTGAAAAAATGTTAAACTTTAGAAAGAGCCTCATTCTCCAGATTTAAAATCTAAGCTAGGAAAAGGTGTGTGTGTCATATGGTGCTGTGACCACAACATTCAGGCGGATTTGAGAGAACTTTTATGGTTTTGTGCTGCAGTAAGTATTTATTGCTGAAAATTTTTACTAAACTAGTTTCCTGAATATGTCTGATTACCTGCATTCAAGGAGTGGGGAAGCCTACAGATAATGAAAAACATATTGAATATATGCTATACTCTATTTTCCTCAATGTAAAAATAATAGCTCTATAGGGCTGATTTCAAGTGTTATTTAGACTCTAAAACAACTTTCAAAAAAAAAAAAAGAAAAAATAATTGAGGTATGAAATAAATTTCAATAGGTAAACATGCAACATCTCTTCTGACAGTAAGAAAAACAAAAGGAGACTCAGGGAAGGAATATCACACTTGTTTCAAAACAGCTAGGCTGTTTTACTCAACTGCATGTCGAAACACCTAAAAGAGTATAATATGTTATTCTGCTGATAGGCTCACATGCTTCAACAGAACTGTGTGCCAGGACATTCCTTACTAAATTAGTGACTAATCAGATGCACTGCTGGGAAACACACCCTCAAGTGTTACAGCAACTCAGGCATCTGCATCTGCAACATTAAAAAAAAAAAAAAACAAACATAAACAACAAAACAACCAATAAAAAACCTCAGGGACTAAGACTATAGGTTCTTATGTCCTCTGTAAATAACTTCTATCACGTGTTCTGTAATTTAATGCTTGTATATTTGGCAAACCAGATGCAATAAAAGGTCAAACCCCGACTAATATATAAACTCAACTCTACTAATTCTGATCTTTCTCCTAACACTGTCCTAAAGATTCCAAGAAATGACATTCTCCTCTTTCCATGGCAATAACCAGTAAATATTTCTAAATACCTTGTTTTGTTAATCATAAATATTTCTTCAAGTTCTCAAATTAACTGAAATTGCTTGCTTCTTTTTTCACCTTCAAATTTCCAATATGTTTAATAAGTTGTTTAGAATTTGAAAACTTGACAGGAATTAACTCAGTATGATGGTAGGAGACCTGCATATATTTTCTCCTTGTGCAATACAGTGCTTTTACAAAACTGAAATGCATTTTCTATAGTCTTGCTGCTTACAAGGGGGCATATTGCATACGGAAAACTGTGTAGCACTATAGAATTTTAAATCTTTTGTTCTTGTTGATGAGATCTAAGATAGCACAAACTATTATTTGAATAATTAATTTTATCAACCCACATACAAAGTAAGGAAAAGCAAGCTTTTTAAGCACAGAAACCAGATACAGATTCAATGGCTTGGGTTTCAGGTTCTAGAAACCTTTGCATTGCCTGCAGAATGAACTAAAAGCTGGTTTCATGAAGCTGAAATCAAAGTCAGGGACAACTGGCCCCAGAACCGTTTCTGTATATCATGTTTATGCATTCTCATACTCACACTGATGCTAGTTTGTGTGGCAAGAAAAAAAAATCTGTGACTGGCAACAACAGAGACAAGCGATCATGGAAACTGGGAGGCAAATGACTGATGAATATACCTATGGCAGGCTTGGGCATTTGATTCAGTTACTTTTTTGCATGAAAAAAATCCTATTCTTCTTACGAAAATAATAAAATAGTAAAAGCAGTATTTCTGCTTACAGGAAACAAATAATTTAGACCAGTATTAAAAGGGGGAAAGATATTTGTACTTGCAGGAGAAGAACATTTTTCACATTTTTGTGCTTGTCACAAGCCATACCATTTGCTTTTCATGTAGTCTTTAGTATACCGTGAAAATAGAGAAAATGGTTAAACTTGCTACCTTTTTTTATGGAGTTTCTTATCAAATATGATTTAACATGTGTTTAAGTAAAGCAATTCCAAAATGAAACAGTCACATTTTTAATATATCCTAAAAGCATTCTCTCTATTTAAAGTAACACTGGGGGCTCCCTGAACGCTACAGTTTATAAATACCCTTTAAGATGACAAGTCAAATGACTTCAGGATTGTAAGTTATCTCTCACAGTTGTTCAACTGTTAAAATGGAAAGAGGTAAGAATAGAATAAAAATACCAACAGTGAAAATGCTTCTTCACATGCAAGGGAATAAACATAGGCAATAGGACACATGACCATTTTAACATTAATTTTTCCACTTATATTTACTCCCTACCCTTTAAAAGGGTCAATTTTGCAAAATTCTCTCCTGAGGAGCAAATTGAGCTCTCTCATTCTGTTCAAAAGCTCCATACTAATCAGAAGTGTAGTCTTCCTCTATTCATGATCTCTCTTGTACTTGTTGCAACGATATCCTGCTAATTTAGGCATTAAAATTAATTTGAGGCAACCCACCAAGTTATATAATAAAGAACATTTAAAAATACATAAAAAGGTGAAAAATATGAACATTACATTCGCAAACAGAACAAAACTCCAAGGCATGCAAACAATACCCTACAGCTCTGTGTCAACTAGGCAGACTGTTCCTGGACTAGGCACTAGTTAACTTTACTGTATGGTATAACCCTACAAGGAAAGATGTTTTGACTCTATGGCAGTTTTCTGTTCTCTTTGACAGGACTTTAGGTACTTTGCTACTCTAGAAAAGTATTATTGCTTGCTAACCAATTCAAAGACACAGCAGCATGCAGCCAATCTCTACCTATCACTAAGTCTGCCTAAGCTCTTTGAAATCATCTAACTAGAATATAACCTTGCTAATCTGAAAGTTGCACTAAGAAAGGGATATTGTTTAGAAGGAATGGACTTCTTCCAGTCTGTGCTGTCTATAAAGCCACGGAATACAGTACTTTCACTTAAAAATGGAATTAAAAGATTGCGCTCCAACCAGGAACCTAGTGTTAGTTCTAGTGTACTGATATGCAGCTACATTTGCACAGTTAAAACTACAAACAGTGAGACATTTGACATGGATCCTCACCACAAATTAGGAAAACCCAGAATACCAAGTACTGATTCAAAAGTCCTTATGGATTAAGGATATTCAGGTTGAGGGCTGACAAAGGCAGGGAGTGACAAACCCTTCTATTCAGAATGATGTAGCTGCATCCAAGTCTTCTTTCCCTGTCTGAGCTGGATAGGAAGACTTTTCCTGTCCTTCAAGAGACAGTTCATAACTTGAGTCTAAGTTCAACATGTAAGTTGAAGTACACCTGTCTAAGAATGAACATTACTCTTGTAAAATGCCAGCGAAAAAGTACATCCAAACCTTTTGGATCCTCCAACTGGAAGGATCTTTACTTAAGATATGAGGGGTCTTTGTCACTTTTCCCCACATGTACTTTATTCCAAGTTTTACTTTCCTATGGAGGAAATCAATCAATCAATGAGGAAAACTATCAATTCCACCCTTGAACGTATTTTCTTATAATTCTGTTTAGGCCTGCAGTCAAAATAAGAGCATACCCTTATACATCCTGCCTCTGAAGCATGCTATTTATAATAAATGCTTCATAAATATAAACAGGTCAAAAAAAGAAAGCAAGGGCTTTATACTGAAAGTGAAGTAATATTCATGTTTCACAGCAATATATTAAGTACGCTTGTCAGTAGCTGACAATTTCCAAGCAGCTTTGAAAAATAAACAGGAAAAGGGTAATAGAAGATCTGCTCAAAAATGGTCAAGAGAACAACATTTCCTTAGATTCAGGAGGTACCCCAGTATTGTACCTTTTCTTTTAATTCATTTGATACTCTCTGTGGTGTGGCTGGACCCCACAAGTAAAGATTAATTGCTTGCTTCAAGAAGGGTCCCTGAAGATATGATCTTTGATGATTTGTACCAGCACAATTCCTCTGCAGTTTTTCAGATACAGATTTTCAACAGAGATATTCACAGGTTGAGCAGGTCAACCCATGAAAATGGGATAGACGACCACTAATAGAAACTTGCAGCTTTCACTGCATGTCCAAAGTGTGGTCCACAACTCAACATAGAAGACAGTATGTATAGTTTTCCCTGTACTTACACTTTTAGAGCTATCCGAGCTGCTGAGAAATACTGCTGCCAATATTGCTGTCAGTAAGAAACATGAAAATATTAAGAAGTGAAAGGCAGCTCCAAACTTTCCTGCTGGAAGCTGGAAAACTTTGGCAAATGGCACACAATGGTACTGTAAAAATCAGCAAATTCAACTGCAGCACCTGCCATACTTGCTCTTATCTAATACAGAAGAGTAGAGCTAAGAACTTGTTACTGAAATAGTGCAAAGTTGAGAGAGGGACAAGTGGCATGGGGGAGTTTCAGAGAAACACAAACCATTTTGCCCATCTTCTCTTTCTGAATCTCTTTATTTTTAATTCTCTCACCTCCCTGATGAAATTTTCTGTATTCACTTTATCACTTTCCTTTCAACCCCCATTAGCTTTCAGTTGTCGTTTTGTTCTCTTACTGCTGGAAACAACTGAAGAAAGAAAACCATAACATCTGCAATTTTACATATCTTGTACTTAATGTTTAGTTAATACTGTGATAAAAAGAAATAATTTATCAGTACTACACACATAATAATGAAATGTATGTGAGACAGCCTAGATGCTGCAGGCAGCAGTAGGGAGGCCGCTTTTATTCCCCAGTGATTAGAATATGGGTATTATGTGACATGCCAGCAGGTGTGACACAGAACCATCAGAATTAGGTCAGCTTACAATTATCAGTTCTTAGGCTGTTCACAACATACAAATCTACCTGGCTGCACTCCAAGATACCTGCATTTTCTACACAGCAGATTCAGAAGCAAAACTCCCATGAGTAACTGAACACTGAGTGCAGCTCCATGCTTCAAAAAATTAAACACAGAATAGAGCTGGCTTTTCTATATGTTGAAAATTGCTGAAGAAAAACTGCCTTATGCTTAAACAAAAAACGATGAACAAAGGCTGTATTTCCATCCTCCCATCATTATGGAGCTAGCATTTTTCACCTGAGTGTAACAGTTAATTTTTACCAATGAGTAACAAAGAAAATTAATTACTGAGTCACTTTTGCACAGGATGCCACATACCCTGTGGTTTGCAAAGACTGCACTTACGTCAGGTATTTATTTCACACGTTTAATCATGAATGCAGTGACTTCACTTGAATAAAAGTATTTCAAACCAAGTTCATTTTAGTAAAAATACACTCCTCACTGTGCTGGTGACCAGACGACCTTTTTCCCAACATGAAGGCAAACTCGCAAAAGCACAGAATCATAGAATCATTTAGGCTGGAAAAGACCTTTAAGATCATTGAGTCCAACCACAATGCCAGGCATAAGGATTTTTAGAAACTTCCACATGAAATCTCCTTCAGATGTTCCATGAAATTACTTCTTCTGACTTACCCAATGAATATTTGTTTATACCCGAGAAGTTACACACAGAATACTTAAAACCCAGTATGATCAGAAATGGCTATTAAAATCTCCTGTGAGAGATTAGCAAGAACAAAAAACAACTGTCAAATCATATTATGTGACACGTTCTTCTGTATCTTCAAATCTTAATTAAATATTCTTATAAAAACACTATTATCAGAAGAAAAAAGTTTGCAGGGGTAAACAACAGCAGTCTTCTGAATGACTCCCAAGTATCTCTGTGCTGCAAAACCAAAGCATATAACACAGAAATCTTTCCAAGCTCTCTAAATAGAATAAAAAGTTTAAAATAATTCTTGGTAATTTTGTCTACAACTAGCCAATGGGTTAAAGGAAAAGACAGGATTGTGGGGCAAATGAAAAAATAACATATTTCTCAAAGAATCATGGTTTATGAAGTTAAAATAGGGCTATCCAAGCAATTTCAGATCAACCGATTACACTTATATATTCAGAGATACTGACCAAATTAGTAACACAGCTGAGACGCTGTTAAAGCAGTAAATGAGGATTATTTAGTATCCAAATAAATAAAGGAGGCATATTTCTTTTTAAAAAGTACATAGCCCATCCTAAAGGAAAGGTGGAAGCATACACCACAACTGGTGCAATGCTTTTGAAAACTTCCCATATGACGCTGCAAAACAAACTGCAAAAATAAACCTTACGTGCAATCAGTCCCCATAAAATAACTTGAGGTTTAACTGAAAAGCCACACTAAAGGGCAGGTGTTAGAAGTGCCTTGTTATATGAGATGATATGTCCTTAGCATTTTCATTCAGTATCTGCACTAATCCTTCAGATAAGTGAGTGGCAATAGCCTGGGAGGAGTGGCAGATAGAATGAGGGTTCAAAGAGGCGCTCAAACTGGAAATGGCATGGAAAAATCAACCAGCCAAACTCATTGGGGATGTACTATATTTAACAAGCCAAATGCATGAATGCAAAATGGGAAACAGCTTGCTAAACAAGCAGTGCAAAACCGCGAATGTTCCTACCAGAATATAAGCTACTCAAGTTATTTGCAAGAATCTTAGAAAAATACATCTATGCCCGGGCTGCATTTACAATACATTTATGATATACAGCACAAGTCATCTCTTTTACTGGATAAGGCCTTGGTTTGAGCATCATGCTAGGACGAATAAAGAAACTTAAACATGAATGATAGAAGTTTCTGAAAACATAAGTCAAGACTCAGCAAATATTAAAATGGGCTGATGGAAAAATGCTAAAGCAGCCTCAGTGAAATTCTGCTGGTCCTTCGTTTCTGCCTTTATTACTTTCTCAGAAGGTGCTCTTTTCTTGCAGCCATGAAAATGTTTAACCTTTACTTTTTAACTAATAGCGACAGAAGGCAAATAAAGTTTGCAGAAAGGGGTATGCAATATCCGTTTGGCAGTAGTATGGAGACTGGACAATTCCAACATTTTCTCCACATCTCCTCCATGAGCTCCCTATAATGAAAGGCTAGTTGAGCTGGAGCAGAGGAAGAGAGGAAAATGTCTTGTGGTGGCTAAGGCAAAATTATGTTCTGCCAAAGTACTAGAGAACTATAGATATTAAGCCTGACTTCAAAAGTTTGCAAACCACGCAGTGTAAAAAGAAATCACCTACATGCAGCACACATTATTTCAGCAAATATAAAGGAAAAAAACCCCAAACCAAAAACCACACAAGCCAAACAAACCAACTATTTCTACCAGTGAGATATATAACACCTACAAACGCTCCACCATCTCCTTTGTGTTAATGTGTTAAATGGCCTTCAGACTTTAAATATGACACTGTTTGTCAAAGTAACAGCCTTTCTACTGAAGTTCTATTATTTTTTTTTCCTGTATATATTTCAGCACAAGCTCACATAAATATATAAGCTGAAATTAACAGAACAGTAAATATTACAAAATACTAGGAGTGGAAGTCTGAGTACACTAGATGCCTTTAGATTACGTTGAAACAACTGCAGAAGGAAATATTCGCACTCAGAAGCCTATTTTTATTTATTTATCTATTAGACTATATTCTGTCCTCTGCCTTCCTCTACAGCCACAAAGTTTTTTTCTGTAGTCTGCTACCAGATTTCACTCAGCTGTGTATGGTCAAGTGAGGAATGGATCTTGTCTGGATGGTGAAACCAAGATTAAGCGAGTGCACAACAGAAACTGACACCAACAGTCCCATGTTTTGGTAATGACTGGGGCACATGATTGGCCTCAGTTTACGTTAGCTTTGTTCCTACTTACACCATTGAGGAAATGGATTAACAAGCATAAAACAGGAACATAAAACACAACACATAAAACAGGTTGTAAAGGATTACAACCTTGATTCTGTTTATATTTCCTAATGGAGAAAGATCTCATTCCTTAATCTGCTCATCCACCAGGAGATCTCTTCACAACACCTTAAAGGACAGAACCCTTTATATTTTTTCTTTTGAGATATGATTAAACAAGATACCCTGAAGGTCTCAGAAGTGATCTGGATATACAACCATACTCAGATGGAGATTCACTTCAGAGAAACTCCTCACAAACACAAGGAGACAGAGGTAAATCTAGTCCACACACTTGTTTGTTGAGCCTTGCAGTTGTTATTGTTGTTGAATGGTATTTCAGTACATTGCTGCAAGAGTCAGCTCCTTATTTGTAACCACGAGCACTAGTCAATGGTATCTTTAAGACAGACAGGCCTTCAGACCAACAGGGAATAATGACACAAAGGTTGTAAATGTGATTACACTCCTTAACACCCTAGACTTACTCATATATTCAAAGGAAACAAAGCATCACCAATAAGGTACGATGTACCTGACCAGCCTACAGACATTTTGTTTAGGACCAAATGAATCATGTTATGTATCTCACAAAGTATTTCAATTCTTTCTCCAATGAACACAAAATATGACTAGAAAGATGATGTCATAAATCTTTAGGCAAATGACTTGCAGATTGTCTTAAGCAAATCCAGAACTAAAGCATATGCAACAGAGATATGTAAAGCCTCAGATACAATAAATGAAGCATGGTAATTAGATGAAAGAGGGAATTGTCTTATCTTCAGTGATATCACAAAGAGGTTTTTCCATTGCAGCCAGTGACATTTTAAGAATAATTTTGTGCAAGTGCATTATAGAGCTATATTTAGACACAAAAGAGTTTTTTTCTTCTTGGAAAAAACCAATAACCTCACATTGTGTGAAGTCCATTAAGCTCTGAGCAGTGGTAGTACAAGATCTGTTCTTCAGAGCGCACTAAGCACTGCAATGCACACAAGTGTCTATAGGAGGGCTGATGCAAGTGTGGAATTTTTGTAGGTCAAAAGATTAATTTGAGTCTTGGAAAGTTACGATCTGAATTTGAAGCTGATCTGTCACAGCAGGATTTAGCACCTGCTCACCCAATAATGGATGTAGTTCCCTACAAAGAAGTAACACACCCCTGGAAGCGACTTTGACGGCTCTGGGAGTCTGTAAGTGTGACTGCAGTTAACTGAGAAAAGGAATCCATAAAGGAGGAACTGGAGGAACGAGTGGCAAGAAACAGCAACATCCTGTATTTGGACAATGAACTCTATGAGTCTGTAACCTTCTGTCAGTGAAAGCTATTATCTTAGAAATATCCCAGTTGGCTAACTACTGAGCTTCAAGAAAGCTTCAGTATTAACCCATGGTTTTCAAAACCAAGTCCTAAATTGCTTCAATAACAACTGCCAGTTAAAAGCTGTAATCAAGTGTCTTTTTTTTTCCTGTAATGTTCCTGTTTCTTCCCACAGAAGTCTAAGACTTGATAGGTCTGATCATATGGGCAGCAGTGGGTAAAACATGCTATTCAAGGTGATGCACCTTTTTGATTTTTCCCTCCTCTTCGGACCACAAAGGAGCATACAAGTTTACCTGGGATGAAAGCCCTGCTGTGGGAAGAAGGTTTTCTTTCAAATTACAAGACCAGAAGAACCATTTCATGACTTATTTTCATGGTCTAAAGAATTATAACCAAGATATTCAATGTATAATAATGCACTAAGTACTATACACCCACTGCAGTCTGTGTGGCTGATGCAGCGATTTGTCTAGTAGGGTAGCTTAACATCACCTTTGGTCAGGCAAGCCTCTTCCAGAAGTCAGTAATTTTAACGTGTTTAAGAAAATGACAAAACATAGAAGGGGCTGAAAGAGCCATGCAGAGCTACCAGTTTTCACAGCATTAACTCCTTTCTTTCTGGCTTATTCTCTTGAATCACTCTTTGATGGCCACTTCAAAGGACTGTTGTTTAGTCTCTTCTCAGGTTGCAACTGATTTCTCCTCAGGCTTGCTACAAAAGGATTATTTTGAATAAATACTAATTTGACCTCCTCAGGTTTGACCACACAAGAAATTAAGATGTGCCACGATTTCTGTGCATATTCTAATACATCTACTAGCACGAACTAGAGAAGCATCAGGTTTCAAAGAAACCTTGCTAGGATAGGAAGGAATAAAACAGCTTTATAAAGAAAAAGAATAATTTAACAAGTGACCTCCACTGCTCCTTTAACAGTTGTTACCTATTTTTAAGGAAGGTAACGTGTGTGGCAATGCTGCGGGGCACGAGAACTGGTCATTTATGTAGTCAAACCATCAAAATAGCTCTTGGCACAATTCTGGCACATGCCAACTAGCACCATAAGGCAGTTAAATGCTCAGACACAGATTTTTGTACCTGTGGGCCATGACGCCAGAGAATGATCACAAACCCATTTAGTTTATTAGAATAGGTATTGCCTCACATTCAAAGTACCAAGATCTACTACATTCTTTTTCTCTGTATATTATTTATGAGCACGTGATTCATTGCTGGGTAGTGTTTCTTTGTAAACAGACAGTATGGGGATATATTTGATACAGCTTGCTTGTATAAGACAACATGAAACCAGTTTTTCATATCTAATCCTGAGTGTGGGCGCAAGCAAATCACCCAGCCTCTACATCTTACAACAGTTCTTGCAATTTCAATACAATCAACAGGCGTATTTATGTTAGGATTCAGGAAAGGAGAAAAAACAAACACACACCCACAATGCAAACAAATACAAACTCTTCATGTGAACTTTAAAAAGTTCTAAATGAAAGTTAGAGTGCAGGAGGTGAAGTTTCATTTACGTTAAATAACCTCTCTTAAAGCTGCCTTAACACCAGAGGACTGTGAAATGTCTAAAGCAACATCTATTTATAGAGAAGGTATGCAAGAGCTGCAAAACAGTAAAGACTCATCTCCACTCTGTGCAAACTGTCAGGAAACCTACTAAAGGACACGCATGCCTGTCCTGTGCTATGCTGTAAAGGCCATGCTACCAGAAACCTTCTGGGCTTTCAGAGAGCCAACCAGCTTGTAGATGAACACCGATCTCCATAAAAATTCATCCGGATTTCTGGGAAGACTTTCAACAAGGTCTCTGATCCATCAAATTACAGAGACTCAGAAGTCATGAAAGGAAATTTTCTGGTAAAGACGGAGAACAACAGCAAGGAATTGCAGAACTTTAACCAAATATCAAGTGATTTGCTCACAAAAAGGCAAATGAAATGTGAAGAGATTCAGAAAGTAAAAAAAAAAAAAAAAATAATCTCAAAGCCACCTGGGCTTTAACATGAAGTTTTCTACTCAGGATCATTATCATGAGTTAAAAAAGCCAACCAATGTAACTGATGCTGAAGAGTATTAATAGGGAGTGATTGCTCACAATTTCTCATAACAAGGTAGAAAGGGATTAAGAAACTATTACACAGCAGTAAAAACCCACAAAGCTGAGTTCACAAAACACACAGTTCAGCTGCAGAGATCTCTGCTATGGGGTGTTGCAAACAGCAAAAGTTTGTAAGAATAAAAAGAGTTAAATCTATGAAAAGGTCCACCTAGAATAGCTTGCTTGGGGGGTGAGGGATGGAGGTTTTGGTGAAGACATCACTTCTGGTACCTGTAAGTCCTTCAGCTGGAAACTGCTGGAGGCTGGGAAAGTACACCATTTAAAAGTAAATTAGCAAGCTTGTCCTACTTTTATATCCAAGGCCATGTTTCTCCTGGTGGTCTGCCTTCAGAGAACAGATACTGGGCTAGATGGACTTATGGTCTGACTCTGTGTTCTTACCACTCAAAACTATTTTACACAGAAACATCCAACACTTGCATTTTATTATCCAATGGCACAGTTTACAGTGAGCTTGTCAAATTCTCTTTTCCACTCTCTGCATTCATTTCCCACTAAACAGCAAAGTCCAGGCCAAGATTCTGGGCACCTGAAAACTTGAATCCAAGATATTTACAGTACTATTTATAGTCTTTCATGAGAATCAACTGTTCTGTTTTGGGACCCAATGAACTGGGAAATGAGGAAAAAAAAAGTCTCAAACTGTAGAATTATTTTTGTCTCCTTCCAATCCACAAGCAATTCAATTTTTTTTCTTCCTCTTTTCAAATGTAAACAGACAAGTAAATTCAGATGTCAAAGCCCCCAAAAATAGTAAGTTTAATGTAAATTTCTCTCACAAAGAACAGTAGAAAGAATGAAACACAGATCACATTAATCTATTGTGCCACAGTAATGGCTTCTCAGTTAAACATCTGCATAGACTGCAGGTCTACAAAGACACAGATAGTAGCACTAGCTATGGTAAAAGAACCATTTTACGCTGTCCAGTTCATGAATTAACCTGTTACGAGTTCCATACAGCATCAGTTCATGTTTGTAAGAAAGCCTGAAAATATTTCATACCTCTAGAAGCTCAGGAAGGACTGCATATGTGAACTGCTTTTTGTAATTGCACGATATCAGTATGAATCCCTAGGCAGAAAACAAAAACCTGCATCTTCCCTTTTCAACTTTGCATTACTGGTTCTTCAGTGTCAGGGTATAATATAATAGTGTACTAATGGATATGCCTCTGAATGACATCAGATATTCAATAAATCCTGGTGAGTTTTTTAGAAGAATAATGCTCTAAATTCAGTCTTTTATTCTGAAAATGGACTGCCTGTAAACCGTTTAGAGACATTGTTTATACTGCAAATTAAATTAATTACATACTCTACACTATTATTTGCTGTGGTCTGAGACAGCCCAATGGCAAGTCAACAGACTTCACAACTGTTAATTTGTATTCCTATGGCTATCAACTCATATTTGTTTGAAATTATAATGATCAATTACTTGTCAGGTACTACAGAGAGAAAACAAAATGCCAGCAAGCTTTCTTGCTTCTAAACAGCACTGGTATAATGATGTTCCAAAAGAAAATTACCTCCTCAACCAACACAGTATTTTTCCCTAATATCTAACTTAAAAGAAAACATCAATTTGCAGAAAACACAAAGCATGATAACCCACTGTGAGAAAAAGTATTTCTGAAAGTATTTTGATACTTAGAAAAGATAAGGTCAAAATAACACAGTTCTATTTTAACTAGAGGGAAAACAAACTATTTCTTAAATCCAGACTAATGATGAAAAATAAGATATTAAATAACCAATATATTAAAAATAATGTACCTACTTGCCAGTGATGATCCTCCAAAGCTGTGCACCTGCAATTGTAGGAATGTAAGATGAAAAACAATGCACTAAAACAGTAACAGTAGTATTTTTTTTCTTTATTCATATGGAATATTCAAATTTCGGACAAAATTAATAACAAGTATCTGTAACAGTCAAAATGTGAAGAGTATACTGACTTTGAGTAACACTTCTTGAATTGCTTTCTGTAAACTTAATACACCAGTTAAAATGTAAATGACAAAAAAAAAGATCAGTGTCTTATACTGCTACATTTTCACAGTGAAGGAGAAGATAAAAACATAACTCACACTTTAGATCGAAACTGACAACCACTTTCTACATTCCTTATGAATCTGTAGTAGTCTTGCCATCTAGTGGCTGGTTGGAAGTGTGAAGAAGCTACACGGAAGTGTTCCAGTGGGAAGAATTTCTTTCTGGTTTTCTGCCTTCTTTCTTTTTTCCCTGCTTTTTGGAGTGGCACATCACTGATTTCAAGACACTACCCAAAGATTTTTACAGAATTACTTCAAGAATCTGACTGTTCTTGAACACTGTGTATAATGCCATCAAAGGTAATAAAACACAATAAAAAAGTTAACTATAGTAAAATAATCTTGTTCTGTAAACTGTGAAATAGAGGTCTTCCTAGCCTCATCTCTATGATAACTGGTTAAATAATCTCACAGAAATGCTAGTAAAACACAAATGAAGATGGGATGGTATTCTTACTCTCTTAGCTTGGTAAACCTTGGTGCATCTTGGATTTGGTCAATAAAAATACTAGCAATTGCAGCAAGAAAATTTACATAAATCACCACCTTCCAACTACTGAGGTATTTCAACATTAGTGGTGATTTATACAATACAGAGCTTAAAAATCAAATTCTGCTAAGCTTGTAATGCTCAGGCAGGAAACAGAATGGTAATGAAGACTCCAGAGAAAGCAATAAAAATAAACCATGCTTCAGAAAAGGTTGCAAATAATTGCTATAACTTAGAGGGAACAATAGGATTTTTCAGTCAAGTGGAATACCAGGCTTCTGTGGCAGCTATTTCCTGCTTTTGTACTATAATCAGGTGGTTTTTCAAACACTTTGCATCAGAATTCAATGTCAAAAAAAAGCACTAACTTCAAAAATATTCCTGATAATGAAAATTACAGACTGATGACGAGCATTTTACCCAGGAATTTTGAAGATGATAATGAAGTACAGGACAGTAATTAAAGGCAAAACAAAACAAAAAAATCCCACAAAGAAAAAACCCCACCCAACCAAAAAAAAACCAAAACCAAAAAACAAACACCCAAAACAATAAACCCAAATCAAACCCAAAACAACCATCCCAGCCAACGAATTCAAAATCCCTTTCAAGCTTTGTTGCATTCACACAAGACATGTATAAATACATGCTGGAAACTAAGCATTACGTGAAGTAATAAAAAAAGATACTGCTCACTTATTTCAACAATGGTAAAAGAGGTCATATTGGGTGTCCCAAACCTTCCAACAATGACGTGATTCAAGTAATGTCAGAAGGAGTATGAATTATAGAATGGTTAGGGTTGAAAGGGACCTTAAACATCATCTAGTTCTAATCCCCTGCCATGGGTAGGGACACCTTCCACTAGACCAGGTTCCCCAAAGCCCCATCCAAGCCGGCCTTGAACACTTCCAAGGATGGAGCATTTACCACTTCCTTGGGCAGCCTGTGCCAGTGCCTCCCCACGCTCACAGCAGAGAACTTTCATGTTCTAAAATGCTTAGTAAAACTTTGTATTTTAGAAAATAATGCATTTTCAAACCAAGCAGTTAAGAAACAAGAATGACTGTTCACTGATACTAATTATACTCACATTAACACAAATCTCCTAACACCCTTTCTATAAAATATAGCAAAACTTCATTGAAAATGGTAACAGATCATCATAGATATATCCCCTCTGAAATCAGCTAATACTTTTACTTATTGTATAATACTTATTGCATAATACTGAAGTGGATTTAGTAATGAACTAACATGCTCTGAATTGCAGGTGTTTAAGCAAGGAACTCTACCAGTATACTGTCTTACCTTTTAGCCTTGAGAATACCAAATCCTTTATTATCTGAAGAATTAGCACTCCAAGCATTACGAGAGAAATCAGATGATATACCCTCCAAGTGGTCAGTGCAACAAACCTAGAATGTCAAGAAGAAATAAATCCTGAATACTTTTAAACTTATTGGAAACATATGTAAACTGACAGCAGCTGCTAGTACTGAAACATCAAGAGACAAAAATAGACTGATATTATGTTAATTGAATTTAGTTTCACCCAACAATCTTTCCACAGGAAGTAAATATTGAGAGCTCTAAGGACAACACAGTCTCATTTAAAGACACAATTGCTGAATATACATTGAGCTTGTAGTATACTTTTATCTAGCACAAAGGAAGTATACAAACCAAAATATTTTAATTCTTGCATGGGAACCATTACTTTTTAAATTAACTATGACTTTATCAACATAAATAATCTTGGCACAATACATGCAAAAAGATTAGACTTTTTCTCTTACTTCCGATAAGGATTAAGTTCACACAAGATTTTTATACAAATTATTCTTACAAATGCAAAGATGAGGTTAAACTCTATCATTCATCGTATAATACTCAACTTGGTCTTTATAATGAGCTTTTGTGAATTTTGTTTTTCATTACATGCAAGTTTAGAACATGTCAAGTCTAACAGACCAACACCCAGATTGTATGATTCATAATTTTATCCACTACAGACCCTGCCATGCACGTGTGTTCAGAGATTACCTCTTCTGTTTTACTGACAAATATCTTAACTCATGAAAAAGGCTGTGAAGTATAAAAGAAATAAAATTCAATTAAATTTAAAATACTTCAGCATTTTATAGATTGTCTCAACCCCTTTAAATCAGAGATCTCAATACATATAATGAGCAAATCAGTATCTTTTCAAGGTAAAAGTGAAAAAAATGAACTTAAAAAAAAAAATGAAAATTGAGGATAGCCAAAACTAGTAAGAAGCCACTGTCCAAGCCAGTGGGTCAAATGAGAATACCAACAGAAACAAAATCATACAAAGCTGTGAGGTTTCCAGATTTGGAAACGGGGCAACTGGCCACCCAACTGGTTGCTGCTGCAACTAGTTTTTGTGCAAAAAAGAGATGAAAGTGAAAAGGAGTAGCAACCATTGCCACTGGAGGAACCAGGAACACCCTTTGAGCACACTTGGACTTTTGTAAAGAAAATTGACTTCCAGATGTTTCTACCAAGTTCCAGACACAACTGCAGTTTTGGAAAACTGCTCCAGTATTCCTTGCATTCCTCAAAATCCAAGACTGCCCCAAAGAAAATGTCCGTCCCTCTGATTTTCACATTTACCACAAACTCATAATGCCTGATCATCCTGAGCAGAACAGGACATGATTTCCAATATGAACACATAAGGTCACTCTGAAAGGTTTTCCTGAATATAAGGAGGGTTTATATTTGTGCAGAGTTTGAATTATAAGACTAGTCTAACATAAAAGAAGAAAAAAAAAAATATGGAATCTGTACCTCTATAATTTCAGCGAGCTCAAGAAAACCAATAAAATAGTAAAGAGCCAGAAAGGACCTCAAGATCATCTAGTTCCAACTCTCCTCCCATGGGCAGGGACACCACGCACTGAACTATGTCACTCAAGACTCCGTCCAACCTGGCCTTGAACACCGCCAGGGATGGAACATGCACAACTCTTTTGAGAAGCCTGTTCCAGTGCCTCACCACCATCACAGTAAAGAACTTCTTCCTTTTATCTAACCTGAACTTTCCCTGTTCAAGTTCAAACCCATTACTCCTTGTCCTATCACTACAGTCCCTAATGAAGAGTCCCTCCCCAGCATCCCTGTAAGCCCCCTTCAGATACTGGAAGGCTGCTATGAGGTCTCCACGCAGCCTTCTCTTTTCCAGGCTGAACAGCCCCAACCCTCTCAGCCTGTCTTCATATAAAAATGATTACAAGGTAAGCTCTTTCAAAGCTGCCCAAGCATAGCTCATTAAATCAAAACCCCTAACAGCTTTGCAGCATGCTGTTCCATTATTTTGCTTGGTAATAATCTTCAGCATTAAAAATTCTTGATTCTGTTTAAGGATTAAATTCAACTGCACTGAAGAGCTTGTTTAGCCTACTTATTTAACTTACTGTTAGTGGGAGACAGGGGGAGAGATGTGACACTCACTGTATAAAAAAATCACATTACGACTTTTTCATACAACTTCTAGGCATCAGAAGTTTGTAACAAATGCAGACCTTTAACTTATGTGGTTTTAATACCATGCCTACCCTATAGGTTCTTCAGGGTGCTTCTGCATTACTATTTTATAGAATCAAACACTATGCCCCAACTTAGCGACTACCACTGGCCAGTCCTCAATGGTTTCAAAGAAATACATCAATACCGAAATTTATGTATGTGCGTGTCGTGGTTTAAGCCATAAATCAGCCACGCAGTTTGTTCACTCACTTCCCCCTTTTTCTTCCCTCTGCTCCTGGA